>JZKD02S1674767.1:618612-629439 GCA_000966675.3 Picea glauca
TCCATCATGACAGTCATGAGGACATACAAATTTAATGCTTCCACCACCTCTCCCCTCCTCAACTTTTGTTACAAATTGCCACAAGGGTCTCAATAAATCTTTGTGTCCTACATTTCCCTCTTCATTTCCCTCTTCCTCTTCAAACCCTTTACCAACTTCATATTGTGGGTCACCATGAGAATCACCACTATCATCTTCTTCCCTTCGATGCCTTCTCCCCGCCAAAACCATGAGAATCAAAATAGGAATGATAAACCAAAAGAAAACCATTTTCTTCAAGTTTTAGATGAACAACCTACAACAAAATGAGAGAGAAGAAGGAATGGGAAAGAGTAGGAGAGGAGGAAAAAAACATTAACAAAGTTAACCCAAGGAAATGAGGGAGTTGGGGTTTGGGCTTACCTCTTTAGCTCTTGAAACTTGAAACCTTTGGAAGATGGTTGCCTTTGTTCTCTCCTCCAAGCTCCTCTTTGCTCACTCTTTCAAGCTCTCCTTTGCTTTTTCCTCCAAGTTCTCGCAAATCTGCACTTTCAACCTCTCCTTTGCTCTCTCCTCCAAGCTCAAGATGAAAGAATGAGGAGAATAGAGGGGAAAGAGCTCCTTTATTCTCCTCATTCTTTTCCCTCAACCCTAAGCCTAAGATAGGCCCCACCCTAACCCCACCCTAACTCCAAAAATTAAAATAAAAAATGAACTTTTGCTTGAAGATGTTGGTCCCCACGGAAGCGTGCGAATTTTCCACTGAAGCGTGCGTGAAGCGCCCTCTGAAGCGCGCTTCAAAGGGGGACGCTTCCGAATTGGCAGGAATCGCATTTTTGGGGGCTAAATCGCGCTTGAGAGGGAGCTTCCAGGACGCACCCGCCCGGATCGAGCTTTGGGGCTTCGAAGCGGGGGGAGGGGAAGTTTCCGATAACCCTGCATGGAACGGTAACATGATGCCCTAGTAAGTTGATCTCCCTTTAGGATAGGTTTCCACTGGATGGGTCTATCAAAGGTCATCGTCTATTCCCTCCATACTTACCACTTTCCATCTTTATTCCTCTCATCTTCCCCTACCTTTGTTCAGGCATTGGGATTTTCCACACTTGCAAGGGTTGTACCTTGCCTTGTGGGAAGAAGGGGCTAAACGCCCAAAGGGTAAAAGTAGATGGCAAGAGTTAAAAGCCAAAGATGAAACCTTTGAGATGCTTCGCACAGGGATTCCCGAAAAAGCAGTAAAAAGCTTCTCGGTAAGAAAAGGGAACCTATAAGATAAATAAACACTCAAGGTACTAGTTGGTCGATAGGAGGTCTCATCACGAGTCGGCCTATTATGACCATGGGCATGTAGCGGTATGACACTACCACCTATCTGGTCACCAAACAAGGGTAGTGGCTCTTCATGGCATAGCCAAGAGAAAGGGGGTCTCATCACGAGCCAGCCTTTTCATCTCCATGAAAATGTTTGTGGATAACGTTGTCACCTTTGGTCAACAAGCCAAGACAGTGTCCCTTGACTCCTCCCTTGAAGCACAAAAGAGCAAAAGATCAAAAGATAATAAAATTAAGAGTATAAGGCAGTAAATGGTAAGAAACAATGGCATCTATGACAAAGTGCAAGTCGCCCTCTACAAAGTCACCCATAGGTAAGACCTATATTTCCCTCTTATCATTGCACCCCATGCCCAAACACTTATCCCACGCCACCTCATACACTTATATGATCTAGATTGGATCTCACCTGGGAAACACCCCAAACTTAAAGGGGATTAGCCCAATAGGACACCCTAATGTTGATTTTTCATAAGCTAGGTTAAGCATGTAGTTCATTTCAATTTCATCATGTCTTAACCATAAACAAGAATGTTGCAGCAACCAAAATCACAAGAAGAAGCACCATGCACAAGTACAAAAGATATATCCTGGGAAACCCTTCTCAACAAGGGAGAAAAATCAAGCCAAATCCTTTGCTATATTCTTCAACAGAAAGACCTTTCACCACCAAGAATGACGTAGCACACAAGAGGGTGCATAAGCCCTAGAAGACTAGCGCCCAAGAGAGGTGCGCACCTTTGCCAAAGAGAAGTACTTGCTGAAATTTCCAAAACGCACAAGAAGGATATGATTCTACAATGGAGAATCATCTCCTACTTATATTAGACTTTGACCAATTAACAAGGGCATCTATTGGCACAACAGGGCCGACCTCTCTAAGTCAAATATACTTATTATTATATTTATTATTTATTATAATTAATATTAATTATCTTTTACATTTATTATTAATCACTTTAAGGTGGGGCCGACATGTACCATTTCCATAACAATTAGCATTACAAGTAGGTCTGACTCTTGAACAATATATATAGCAAAGGATCTGATACACCCACTAGTGCTCATCCACTAGGGGCACATCCATAGGGATGTCATAGATCCGATTCACTGCATTACACAGATGAACCAGGTCTTCACACATTCACTTGTGCTCGTCCATAGGCACGTCCACTCTACAGATCTGCTTTCCCACTGCCACCGACAAGAGAATCATCTGGAGTCATCTCGTCAACTATGTTGCTCAGAGGAGGCCATCACATCATCTTCATTTTTGTTCACATGACAATGTGCCCAACACTTTTGGGATTTCTCACGTTCACCTTGTGCTCAACCACAAGCACGTCCTAACTCAACAGATCGTTTTTCCATCGTATAATCATCTAGAGTTCTTCTCACTCACGTCATGGAGGAGGTCATCTCTACATTCCTGGCTCTGTCCTAAGCAGGAACCTCAAACCCTTCTAAGGGTCTTTCTCTCCGGTTTGTAAGCTGAGAGAAAGACTCACATAGCTGCTATGTTCCACATCTCATGGGTTTGTAAGTTGGAGGATGTCTCCCATAGTTGCATTCATCAACACTCCCTCTCAGCTAGGGAGACATTCTTCATCAAGCCAAGTCTCATACAAATGTACTATGAATTTTGTTTTTGGCTAAAGTCATCCATACTCCCTCTTAACTCGAAAGGCATTCTTCACCAAGTTTATTTGGTGTAAATGTCTGCAGTCTGCTCAGGATTAGGAAGGTATTGCAAGTCTACAATTTTCTTTTGCATCGTATCTCTGATATAAGGATACTTCAACTCATCATGTTTCGATCCATCAGGAAACATTAGGTTCTCAAGGAGCTATACACACGGCTCTTGGTCATCATCATAGGATCCATCTCATGGTCAAGTAAATCTGTCAGAAGCTTGTGAAGCCACATTGCTTCGCACACTCGATGCTTATATATTCTACCTCTGTGGTACTCAAGGCCACAGAGTTTTGTTTTCTGCTACATCAGGAAACCATGGCAAACTTCACAGTAGAACATCAACTGGATGTGTTATTTCGGTCCACTGTACTTTCTGCTCAATCTGAATCGGTATATCCTGCAAACTCAATTTCACACTGGAGGCATATCTCAGGCCATATCCAACTATGCCTTTTATATATCTCAATACATGTTTTGTTGTTGTCTAGTGAGTTTGTCTTGTTTGACTCATGAAATGACTAGGCACATTCACTGCATGGTATGAATCCAGTCTGATGTTAACCAGATACATTAGTGGTCCAATCAACTCTGGATCAGTCTCATTTGAATCATCATCAATCTTCTTCTTTAAATCCACCATGGTGGATTTTGCATTCTGTCATACTGAACTTCTTTAATATTTTCACTGTATATTTTCCTTGACTCAGGAAAATATGAAAAAATCAACATTGCATCAAAGCATAGGTCAAACCATCAGAGCATGGGTCTTGAAGAACCCATTGAACAAGCATCTTTCACAAGAAAAAAGGAAAAATGTCACTATTGTCGTACACGAAAATTAGGGCTTTTATTGATGAGGAATTTCACCCCAAAAGCCATCTAGAAAAGTGCGCCCTAGCCCAAGGAACTCTTTGGCACCTTCAGCACACCTTTTCAGTGGGTAGAACTCTCGGAAAGTGAAACCCTAGTTTTCACCAGTACCAGAAAACCAGAAGTACCAGAAAATCAGACGCACCAGTCTAGAAATCCGCTGGTCAAGTTTGAGGGCGCAAAATTTGGACCATCAAACCGGTCGGTTCCAGTTCTGGTTCCGGTTCAGGTTGGACTCTCGACCGGTTCCGGTACCGGCTTCAGTTTTTAAAACATTGGTCTTGACCATAAACAAGAATGTTGCAGCAACCAAGATCACAAGAAGAAACACCATGCACAAGTACACAAGATATATCATGGGAAACCCTTCTCAACAAGGGAGAAAAACCCAACCAAATCCTTTGCTATATTATTCAAGAGAAAGACCTTTCACCACCAAGAATGACTTAGCACACAAGAGGGTGCATAAGCCCTAGAAGACTAGCGCCCAAGAGAGGTGTGCACCTTTGCCAAAGAGAAGTATTTGCTGAAATTTCCAAAACACACAAGAAGGATATGATTCTACAATGGAGAATCATCTCCTACATATATTAGACTTTGACCAATTAACAAGGGCATCTATTGGCACAACAGGGCCGACCTCTCTAAGTCAAATATACTTATTATTATATTTATTATTTATTATAATTAATATTAATTGTCTTTTACATTTATTAAGAATCACTTTAAGGTGGGGCCGACCTGTACCCTTTACATAACAATTAGGGTTACAGGTAGGTTTGACTCTTGAACAATATATATACCAAAGGATCTGATACACCCACTAGTGCTCATCCACTAGGGGCACATCCATAGAGATGCCATAGATCTGATTCACTACACTACACAGATGAACCAAGTCTTCACACATTCACCTGTGCACGTCCACTCTACAAATCTGCTTTCCCACTGCCACCAACAGGAGAATCATCTGGAGTCATCTCGTCAACTCTGTTGCTCAGAGGAGGCCATCACATCATCTTCATTTATGTTCACATGACGATGTGCCCAACACTTTTGGGATTTCTCACGTTCACCTTGTGCTCAGCCACAGGCACGTCCTAACTCAACAGAGGAGAAGGTCATCTCTACGTTCCTGGCTCTTTCCTAGGCAGGAACCTCAAACCCTTCTTAGGGGCTTTCTCTCAGGTTTGTAAGCTAAGAGAAAGACTCACATAGTTGCTATGTTCCACATCTCACAGGTTTGTAAGTTGGAGGATGTCTTCCATAGCTACATTCATCAACACCTAAGACCTTCTCCAAACCTGACTTGTTAAATTGCATAACGTCTTTGAGCATTTGTCTAGGTAAAAGGGGTTTGATGCACATGTTTATGTAATTTGATTATTGGATGTGATTTACATGTTATGATCCGTGTGACTTATGAACCCCGGGGGGGCATACTTGTTGTTGATGCAGAACCTTGTCGATGGACAGGTACACGTGAGGGAATGACTAGCTCGGACCTTCATGGTGTTGAAAGCCCACAGATGGATGTTGTAACCCCAGCCAAGAGCAAGAAGACATCAGAGATTTGCACCAAGAAGAAAGGACGTCACCTTGGAGGCACCCTGGCAAACCTAGACCCAGGGGGATCTTGCTCTTCCACATGGACGTTGTCCCTAGAAGGCCTATGACGTTATCATCATGACCCTAGATGTCATCCAGTGTTAGGGTTTGCATTTCGGAGGCAGTTGTGAGCTGGGTAGCACAATGGGCATCATCTAGAGCCTTTGGAGGCCAAACATTCTGCATCTTGAGCCAAACGTTCCACCCTAGGGTCTCAACGCCACCCTAGAAGGGCATGGCGTCACCCTTAGAGATGTTTTCAGATGATAAATAATTTTATTTATGTAAAAATTGGATTTTATTGTAAACTAGCCAGGTCAGCCTTTTATTTGACCTAAATTTAATTAAACGTCAAAGTTTTGTATAAATAGAGATAAAGTACTCTCATTTTTTCATCACAACTCCTCACACAAGAGTGAGTGGTCTGAAATTTGTGCCCTATTTGCGAGTTATTGGCTGAAATAGGGAGGCACAGTTGTCTTGGAGGCTAAAATTTGCAACTTGGATCATTTCTTGGTGAAATTACTTGGCAATCTAGGGTTTTATTGCTTGATTATTCTTGGCGAAGTAAGTAAATCTGCAATTTTCATTTCATTTTGAATGGTTATGGTATATTTTCTTATTCATGTTAAAGATTATGAAATTGCTTGCTTGACAAACCCTAGGAGTAAAGGACTTACGATACTACTTCTTAGCTCTTCATTTGCTAGACTTTACTAAAGTGATTTGACCTAGATAAACTTCTAAAGCCCTAAAATACTAGCACTTTAGAAGCCATTGTCTAGTTATTGTTGCTCTTAATATCTTTCAATAGTCTAAGGAGGAGGAAGGCACTAGGGCCTAGAAGTGCCTACTCTCTAGTAGCTCACCCCCTTAAAGTTTGGATCCCGGAAGACTTAAAGTGCTAACTCTTCTGAGATCCATCCTTCACTTAGACAAGTATAATCATTACTATTACTACTTCCAAGTGAAAGTCGTCACCTATTGACTCCATTACCCCATAAAGGCACTAGTCCACTTGCTTTAGTGAATGATTGATCAAACCAACACTCAAACTCTTTTCCTTGAAGCTTTTGCTAACTTCTACTAACTCTAAGCTAGACTAATTCATTAGTTAACTTGCGGTTGTTGCAAATCAGTGCTTCAGCCATACTAATCTACATTAATTTGTTGCATACACCTACATAACTTGCATCTAACTCACTTAGAAATTGATTGTGATAATTGCCAAACAATCTACTTGATAAATGCTATGTTTACATGATGTTTCCTTGCAATTCTAAGCACTAATACTTGTTGTTGTTACAAAAGATTGCACAGCCATCTAACTGCAGCAAATTCTCTGCAAAATTGACATTTAATGCTAGCTAGACATTGCAAAATTGCGTGTGACAATTGATTATCATTTTGCCTAGTTAAAGCTACCTTTTCATTGTCTTTTCAAGCAATTCCAAGGCATATTTTTTGCAGCTGTTATAAAATACTTATTGTTGTTGTAAACTTTCATATTGCTGCAATTTTATATCAGCTAGCTTATATTTCGAAGGTTCATGGTCTTATGAAGCACTAACATCATTTTGTACTTCAAAGCTGCCATATTTTTCTTTGTTGTCTTGTTCTGGGCAGGTACACTTCATCTTTACTATTGCTTCATCTCTTAAAGACCTAAAGAACCTTTTGACATGAGTGACTAATGAGAGGGGGATATTTTTGCATCCTAGCCTTAGTTTCATCAGCCCTTTAGGTCACTGGGGACATCTCCCTTGGGGTAATCTTTATATACTCTTAAACAGAAAGGGGTTTCCTATTAAGGTGACAGTGATAGGTCACCCCCTTGTTACGCCAATCTTGTCTCACTTGCCTTGGGCATTGGTCATGTACAGATGTGCGATAACAGTATTTTAAGTTGTAGGTTGTTAAAGATCTTAGAGGTGTGTTTGATGTTTTATGGTATATGTATGAGCTAATCTTGGACAGCATAAACCCATTGTTTAACCCATGCAAAGAGCAATCATAAAAGAGCATCAAACCAAAGATTTGTGAGCAGATTTGGAGAGGGTGAAGTTCAGATTCAGCGGGCTGTTTTGAACAGCAAGAAGGCTGTCCTAAAACAGCGAGAAAAACAGTTTGAAAGTACCCAAACATAGTGCCCAACAAGACGTCAAAGACAGGCCTGTTCGGCAGCCCATAGAACCTCAGAAAATCTTCAATGTGTTGTTTTGTTTTGTTTTTATAGTCCTTGTTTCATAAATGGGGAAAATGAAAAAACATGGAACCAGATGAATTGCAACTAAAAGAAGCATACAAAACAGTCATTTTAAGTTCTTTTTACATACAGCTTTATGAAACAAATAAACTGAATATTCAAATTCCAATGACTTTTCACTCATATGCCAAAAGTGAGGAAGAAATTACCATATTCCACATTCGCCAATACTAATATGACCACATCATCCCCCACATGAAGCAAACAAACAAAATGAAAAAATCAGTCTAGCATCCAAGCAATGGCTCTAATTTTAGGTTCACAATTACATGCATCTAGTCCCAGGTAAGCAATATACTAATTGTTTTAACTGCATAATTCTTGGAAAACTGGAGAAAAGAAAATTGCTTGACCTCTTCTACAGTTTTTGCATTCCACCAATCTTTGTAGAATTCACGATCCCCAAATAGTACCAACTCTGCAACAATATTAAGCCTGGAAAAGATGTACGTAGACCATGATAACTGAGATGCAAGAACTTGAAATATGGAATCTCAAAATAACATGAAGTAAATAATTTATTGAATACTATATTAAATCTTTCAGATATTACATCCAAAGTTTACTCAATTGTAAGAGTATGAACTAATAGTCCTACCAAAGCAACCAACTCCTACTAAAACAAGACCAACCACATAAGTTCATTTATAAACACTACAGAAGCAAGTTACCAGCAACAAGCATAATTAGTGGCATCTACCTGACAAAGTAATGTGTATTAAGTGTGTTAGTAGTATATGGTAAAGAAAAGGAGGTAGAGGAGGCATTTTCATTTCAGCAAACCATATAGAAAACGGCCATCTCATTCTTTGGAATCAACTGATGGAGTAGCATAGCATTTAGGTAGAGCATAAGATAATTTATTAATATCCAATAAATGACCATAAATAGGTCAATGAAACTGCAGCTACAATAGTGTGAGATACAAAGTGGGAGAGCAAAGGCCAATCCTAGAAAAACATGATATAAGCAAAACTAGCACATACTGTAAAAGACCTAAAGTCTACAGCCTTATAGCATGGAGCAGAGAAACAAATCAATAGTGCATTTATGTGCAAATTCTATAGAGAAGCAAAGAAAAACACCAACACTATCAGGGGGGATGGCTCACCTAGGGTGTGATCAACCTCTCCTAATGCAATCTCATCCTACCATCTGAGGCTGTAGGGAAGAAACTCATGATAGATGCCTATGCGAATGAACTAGAAGAACAGGAAGATCTAGTCTGAGATATGTGTCAATGTCAGGGTGGTACAATCCACGGTCGAGATCTAGGGGAAATATCCTGACTACTAGTACAGCATGAGCTGTGTCGGGATTTGAGGTGACTTGCCTGTAAGGGTCTTAGCAGTCAAGCACAGAAGGCCTCTTAGGGTCTCACAGATCTGATGGCTAATGTAGTGTTGTTGTCGACCTATCTCTTGGAACCTCTATCTGCTAGAAGCATCGGAAATAAATTTGTAATCAACCTGACTAGGTCCGATCTGGGCTGGGGTGAGCGTAGTGAACAAGATCTAAGTCCAAGTGCCTCCCTCGTGTATAGTGCCAAACATCTCCGGTCTGGGAAGCAAAAGAAAGTGGATAAAGAGTTCTAAGACTCTGAAAAGATAGTAAAATCGTCCTCTAATCTCGTACTAGATGGGGCACTTGAAGATGAAGTGCTCTTTTGTCTCAATCTCATGAAGATGATAGAGTTGGCATATCCTCTCTTCCTAGGCAATATGGTGGTCAGTTTCAATGCGAAGATAATAGAACCCACCCAAAATTTCCCAAGGGGGATCCGAAGAGCATGCATCCAATGCTAAAGAATGTAAGGGGGATGAACAATAAAGCCATCTCCCAACTCCAAAAAGTGCTCTACATAGAAGGCCATCTTGGGGGTTAGCATGCAAGGTGGGTTAACCCAAGTAACCCGAATATATTGTCTTACGATGTCTTCTTTGATAATCCTATTCAACACCTGCCTATTCAACAAGAGTCAACCAACAACGTATAGAGAATATTTAAACAAAGGGAGCCAATCTATCAAGATAGCAACAGACTGAAGTAGACAAGTAACCTGGACAAACCAATAACGAGCTCAATCAGAGGTATTGGTAATAGCTATGGCCTCCAAGGAACAATAGAAAATATAAGGATAGTCATCCCTTCCATCTAGGAAGTGCGCAAAGCATTGAACCCAGAGAAAAAGGGAAACCAGTCCAAAGATGGTTTCAATCCTGAAGGAGGGTGCCACCAAATATACTTGGATAATGGCCTAGGGAATTATCCTCTTGCATTTGATAATGCAGTAAAGCATGAGAATCTAAACTCTCTCTCCAAAGGCTCGATCTAACTCCAATAAACTAGCTCCCCAGACCTCCAAACCATAGAAAATTATGAGTCTGATGAGGTTGTCCCTAAGGTCCATCTTGGACCGAGGGTCATGAAAATGGTTCTGAAAACATTGGCGCTTGAAAAGAGCGAGGAATCCATAGCCCTTGTTAATTTGGGGCTAGAGGGATTTCCTCAAGCCAAATATAGGACCTGAAAACTGAACCCTTAAGTAAGTTTCAGCAGTGATGATCTTGATTTACACACCCTGGAAAAAAAATGATACTATGAGAAGGAAGGTTCAACCCATTGAAGATCATAACCTTGGTTTTGTTGAATTTTGAGCAACTGCAGAAGTTATTCTTTTCAAGCAGCCCTCCTAGCTGCCCTCTCTCAAGATGGCCTCCAAGCTGCCCTTCTCAAGTTGGCCTCCAAGCTTCCCTCCTCAAGTTGGCTTCCAAGCAGCCCTCCAAGTTGCCCTCCTCAAGTTGGCCTCTTCCTAAACCTCCCTCCTCAAGCTGCCAACCCTAACCTAGTTGTCCTAACCTAAATCCTATCTTATACTAACCTAGGAGTGTTGGAAATACTAGAACAACTGAGAAGGGGGGGTGAATCAGTTGTTTATAAGCTTAAACAATTTTATGCCTTCTAAACAATTATTAAGATTTCTTCATGTGTCATCAACCAATCATATAGCATATGAACAGTAAGAGTAAAGATCATCAGTCACACATAAGATACACACACAGAGACAGATTTTCACG
>JZKD02S1674767.1:701109-716197 GCA_000966675.3 Picea glauca
CAAACTACGAGTTGAAACATGTGCACCCCATTGATGGGTTAACCCGAGCACAACTCAGAGGCCCATAATAAATATGCACCATAGATCTTAGATCTGTAGTGATAAATATGTGCGTCGGTGGAAAAAGGTGTGGGATGGAACCCCGCCAATAACGTGGGCCAAGGGATGAGTGCCAGGTGGATTGTCAGGTATGGTTGGGGCCCACAAACAAATAAAATAAATAGAAAAGGGAAAGGGAAAGGGAAAAAAGGAAAGAGGAGGAAGCTCGGAGTGTGACGAGGCATGTGAGGTGGTGAAGATGATGACATAGTTGCATAGGAGGCTGACGGGTGGACACTAGCACCACGTCAGCAGACATGTGTCATGCCACACCATCCAATGTGTACCATCAGCAAAATAAAGGCATATTAAAAAAAAGTCTAGAGCCAAAATCTTGTTTTGGCCATGTCAGGAGCATATTAACTCAGATTTAGATGAAATTTCAAGGGTAAGTCCGCAGCATTAATGGTCATAAAAGTGCCAGTGAGGGCCGCTAGCCAGTTTTGCTCCAGATTTCCAAAATTTTCAAATTAAGGGTTTTTGAAGAACAATGTAGCACTCCTTGACAAAGGTCCTGTTGCTGATGAAATTTTTAGAGTTAGTTGAGGAAGCAGAGATGAAAATACACAGTGAAGAATTTGGCCAAATTCCAAGGGGATTGGAATGGGGATGCAGAAACATGCCAAAATCCACTATTCCAAGCCACTTTTGGGGGATTTTTGAGATCTTCAGAGGAGGAAAAGGGACCTTATCACAAATCTGGAAAAAATTATTTACTCGAGATTTTACCTCCTCATCAAGCCAAATAGCTTTGTCTTACTAAAGATTGCCCAGTTTTGCTCCGATTGAGAGATAGTAGTTTTTGAAAAAAATTCTGAGTCTAGAGAAAATGCAAACAATTAACAAAGTTGACAATTCCAAATTGATACAGACTTTGCTAGGAGTACCGGATTTATAATCTAAAGGTTGTTGTTTACTCACCATCACCAATGTTATCAGCGTCCAATATAAAAGTTTTCTTGATTCCTGACAGACTTTCTTCTGTACATGGCAGAAGTTGGCCTCTGAATTAGTTTGCACTAGTGGGAAAAGTGCACAAATTAAGTAGGAATGGGCAATTTTAGAAAGCCATAACTTTCAGCTTAGAGATCATAATGGGGCATAAGTATAGTCATTAGAAGGATGATTCATAGTAGAATAAGCCTGGAGGCTTAGAATAATAAGAAGTGTCACAAGATTCTTCATAAATTGAGAAGAAGAACCTATAGCTTTAATTGACAAAAAATTTACAATATGCATAATTTCTAACAGCAAAGGTTGCTTGCAATTTTGCAGAATTAGGGGTACAAGCAAAACAAGCCCAACTCGAAATTTCGGGTCAAAGACATGGAAGATACACAAAGAGCCTACAACCATGAGAGGGAAGCTAAAGGCCCAAACATCAGTTTGAGCAATGAAGTGACAAAATCTAATGGACATAGAAGTAGGGTAGAGCCAATGGAGCTCGTAGAAACTATGAGGAGTCTAAGGATGAAAGTGCAGAGCTACAGGGCTAATAATGAGAATATAATAAGATCCCAAGAGGAACAAAATCAAATAAATACTCAGTTGTTAGAAAGTTTAAATCAGCTACAAAAGCAAATAAGAAATGGATCCGGTACAAGACATGAGGAACAATGCAGACCTCACATAGTGAGGTATAGTTATAGAAGATCCAAGCACTCAAGAAGTGCTATTGGAATTCAAAGACAACACTACTCACCTACTCATTCAACCAAGAAGTTTTATGCATCTGAAGAGTCATGCCCAAAAGTGAAGTAGCCCAAAAGTATCCCCTATAAGACCTCAAAGAAGAATATGAACTGGACAACTTGCAAGGTGAGCTTAGGAAACTTAAGCTACCAACCTTTGATGGTGAAAACAAAAGTGGAGATGATGCTAAAACTTGGTTGCTTGGAATCAGAAATTATTTTCAGTTGCATAGTTACTCATCTAACCTAAAATCCAGGATTGCCATGTACCATTAACATGGAAAAGCCTCTATGTGTTGGGACCAGCTGAAGCAAGTCAAGCACATTAATGAGAAAAGAATTTCATGGAAGCAGTTCAAGAAATATTTCCAGCAGCTTTATCTTTAGGAGCACTACTATGACAAGATGTAGGAGTTCTTTGAACTCAAGATGGGAAACATAACCATGGAAGAATATGAAAAGAGGTTCTTGGAACTGCTGAATAATGTGGATTTTATCAAAGAGGAGAAGGTGAAAATTCAGAGGTTCTCAAGTGGACTACCATATTTTATAAAAACAAAATTCAATTTGATGAACCCAAGACTTTAGCAAAGGCTATTAGAAAGGCCAAGTACCTGTATGAGCAAGGCAAAGGAAAAGAAACTTTTCAAAAATCTGCGAAAGATAAGAAGGAGAAATCAGATCAAAAAAAAAAGGGATTCAAACCTCCTTTCAATAGAAACAGTACTAAACACACTAAAAAATCAGCCAGGTCAAGATGAATCCAAAATGGTAGACTACTTTAGAAAAAGGGGAAGGCCACCAATCAAATGTTGGGGATGTAAAGGAGAGCACATGTACAAAGATCGCCCTCACAGGGAAGAGAAAATGAGGACTCTGCACAACATTCAGGAGGCTACCACAGTGGAAGCCCTGGACAATCGACATGCAGAGCATCAATCCTTTATGATTGAAGTGGAAGATAAGATTATAAATCATCTTGTTGTTATTTTAATTGATTCAGGAGCAAGCCATAGTGACATTGACTTTAAATTAGTGGACAAATTTCATTTGAAGAAAAATAAACTTGAAAGATGTTGTATAAAAATATTTTGCTCAGTGGCATATATATATAGATAGATAATAGATAGATTATTGAATGATGGTTTACATTGAAGAGGGGCCCAGCTTAAATATAGCATAAGGTGCCCCTTTATGAACAGTCATGACCTTTTGGTCATGACTATTTATAATTATTTATTATGTTCCCTTTAATATTATTAATTTGTTGTTTGTTTGTTTTATCACCTTTATTATCTTTATTATTGGTTTTATTACTTATTATTTTATTAATGCTTAGGTTATGTTCATAACATTGCCTTCCTCTTCAAAATTGTTTTGTCCTCAACGCAATGAACTCGTCCTTCCCATGACATTTCACCTTGATTCTGGCTTTGTTTGTGATTATTTGGTAGGCATGTTGGCGGCGAAAGTATGGAATTTGTAGGTTCTTTTCGCAAAATATTTTGGCTTCCTGAATCTCCTTAATATAGTGACTCTTGAAGGGTTTTTACTTTCCCTTCCCACTCTTGGGACCTATCCCTCTACCTGGGTTATTTTGGGTGGCACACCTAATAGGATTGGATAAAGGCCCTCCCATACTTAAACTTGGTAACTCACATGGAGTCCTGGGTTGGCGTGATGCTTGAAGGGGATGTTGAGGTGAATTATCTTTCATGGTTTATATCTTAATTTGCAAATTACTTTGCATGTTTTAAGGACTAATGTTTCTCATGAACTTTGGCTAACCATGTTTCATACTTTGAATT
This sequence comes from Picea glauca, assembly GCA_000966675.3. Lineage (NCBI taxonomy): Eukaryota > Viridiplantae > Streptophyta > Pinopsida > Pinales > Pinaceae > Picea > Picea glauca. The sequence continues at coordinate 704,708 of JZKD02S1674767.1, forward strand.
GTTTTGGATGGCCCTGACATGGTTCTTTGAGGGACGTCCTAGGCTTGTACCCTAGAACGTTATGCCTTTATTGTTGGACTAAGGCACGTGTGATGGAGAGCAATGGGTCATCCAGTGACTCACCTCCCTCAGACGATGATTCTCACACCCTCAAAACCTTGGACGATGGACAGATGGGCCTTGGTTTGAGCAAATCCAGTCATTGTGGTACACAGATGGGTTGGAAGCCCCATAGGCTGTGCATAGTACCCCAACACTTATTTTGCACCAGGATCAAGCACATGCAGCAGTAGACAGTCAGAGGCAGTGCAGAGATGACATGCAGCTCCCAAGAGCATGGACATTGGCCTTGGATCCTGAACGCTTGCCCTGTTATGGTGATGACGTAATAACCCCTAGATTTTCACCCTTGAAAATCTTGAGGGTTAGGAGCCAACATGCATTATTTTGGCTAGCATTCTGAGATTCTCCTAGAGTTTAGCACTTGTGTTGGGTCAGAGGTCGGTTCCCATTAGAGGCAGGTATATGATCGGTACAAGGTTATTTTGTTCAGAGTTAGAGTTAGCTTGGTTTCCCAATCATTTGAGAGAGATGTCTACATACAACAGGTGTTGCTACTTTTTAGAAGACACGGTTTGAGTGGGTCTCTTGAAAATTTGGAGCAGTTCTGAGCACACAGGGATGGTCCTTGCATGATTCTAGGCCTGATAGCACTTTTTCGAGCGACATGCAAAAACTTTCTATTTTTAGCAGTTGGAGCTTCAGGCCCCAGATTCAGATTTTGAGCACATATTATTGATCCTTGAAACATTCTGAATCTTTTGGGCCTTTTCCAAGATGATTTGGCATAGATTTATATTTTTAGCAGGTTGAGCATCAGGGCTCGCACATCGATTCTGATTGCAGATTCGGATTCCTTGCGGAAAATCGAATCCAATGAGTATAATATCATAGACATGCGAGGACTTTCTATTTTTACCAGTGTCTATTTTTAGCAATAGACACATGATGGTGGTCTCCTATTCATCCAAGCATTTGTGGAGAGTTTGAGTCAGTTTCGACATGTTTCAAATTTTTGGGACCGGATGGCTATTTTTGGAAATCACTGTTTTTAGCAGTGATTGTCATCTCCAGCAGTGACAAGTGGCAAGATCAGATTCTGACATGTTGGAGAGTATCAGGGTGATGTGGCATCTACATGGAATCAAGGACCAAGGGCACAATTGTTGAAATATTGTAACTTCGAAGAATATTCTACCTAAGGAGTGTTGAATAATATCGTTATATTATATTTGTTAATCAGGCCCTATTGTGCCTTTGTAAAAGTCGGCCCTATTGTGCCTTGACAATTAAATGTAAATTAAGAGGGTAAAGTGACAGGTCGGCCCAAACCTAATTTTAAGTTGGCCAGACCACTACTTATAAGGGAGGCCAGCGCCTCATTTGGACACACACACCAACTAGCTCTGCAGTGCGCAAGTCCTGGAGGAGAACCTACTGCAATTAGGTGTGACATCAAGGAGGGTTCTTGGTCTATGTCTTGGTATCTCTTGGTTAAGTAGTGGGCTACTCTTTCCTAGTGAAGGAGTAGAGGAGGATCTTCTACTTTGTTTTTGGTCTATCTATATTAAGGAAGTTATACTGGGTTTTCTTCCCCATGAGGGTTTCCTAGGATAATGTGTCTCTATTGTTTCTGTGATTGCCTCTCTTTCAGTGATCTTATTTATGCAGCTAATGTGCTAAATTATTGTAATAATAAAGAAGAATCGTAATTTTTACCTGTATAAGTAAAACATCAATAGCAGTTTCCAAGGATTATGCATTTAATGAGAAATTAATTAAGCTAAAGAGGTGGCACTTCCAGGGAGTAAGTTTAACCAGTCAAGGCTAACTTTTCCCACTAACTTTTCCTCACTTATCACCTTTTCACTTCCCATGCATTAATTTCCCAAAATTCCCCTTAAATTGCTTTTAAGCGCTACTTTCCTAAAATTTAGGAAAAATCCCTAAAAATAGGGCGAAATTCTCCTCGGTTTGCATGCCAGAATATGCCTTGGTTTGCATGCCCTTAGCTGCAAATGTTCTCTTTCTCAACTCAACTCTCTCTTCCTCTTGCACTTCAAAACTCATGAAGAATGCTAATAGAATGGGCACCTCTTTCCCTAACTCGACCTCATGAGGGAAGGTGAAGGGGTATCTAATCTGATGGTGGAGAATGGACTAGATGGATGGCTGAGTTGAAATGTCTCTTCAATCACCCACTTCACTTATGTTTCATAAAGTCACTTTTAATTTCACCTCACATGAAATTAATGCTCTAGGGACCACATTGGATACTTTCTCACCCCTAGGCACCTAGGCGATGAGAAACACTTGTCCTTGGTACTTTAATAATTTTAATTCAACACTCCCTCTTACCGAGGAAAGTGTTCCTCACCACCTCAAGCTTATCTCTGAAAGGCTCAAACTTCCCTCTCCCCAAAGCGTTTGTGAGGATGTCCGCCACCTACTCATCTGTGGAGATATATTGTAGCTTAATTGCTCCTCTTTGAACATAATCCCAGATGAAGTGATATCTAATCTCGATGTGCTTAGACCTGTCATGAAAAAATGGATTCTCAGAGAGTTTGATACAACTTTGATTGTCACAGTAGATCATTGTGGGTCTCATCTGTACACCAAATATCCCAACCAACAACTTGCGAAGACAAATGACCTCACAACTGACCTGACTGGCTGCCATATACTCAGCCTCTGCAGAACTCAAAGCCACTGACTTTTTCTTCCAACTGAACCAAGACACCTCTGTTGAGCCCAATCCAAAGCAACAACCTGAGGTACTATTCCTGTCACTCGCACATCCTGCCCAATCTGAATCAATGTAGTCAATCAATCTAACTCCATCCCCTCTCTCGTAGTTTAGGCCATAATCCACCTTACCCATAAGGTACCTGAGCACATGTTTCGTTGCCACCTAGTATACTCTCCGAGACTCCACCATGAACTGACTAAGTGAGTTGACAACAAAACAAAGATCTGGTCTGTTGTTGACCAGATACATCAACGAACCAATCAACTGACGATACAACGTGGGATCAACCAACTCTAACTCAGAAGAATGAAGCTTCTTCCAGTTGGTTATCATTGGAGTGGACATGGGCCTACAGTCCTCCATCCGAAATCTCCTCAGAATATCAACAACATATCTTCCCTATCCCAGAAAGATGTGTCCAGGCTCCTGCCAAACCTCCAATCCCAAGAGGTAGTGCATCAGACCAATGTCTTTCATCTCGAACTTTGAAGCAAGGCTCTCCTTGCAACCAACTATGAGTCTCTCAACCCCTGTAATGAAGAGATCATCCACATATAGCTCAAGAATGAGAGGATACTCTCCAACCACAATGTAATAAAAGTTTGGATCTGCCTCACTCTTCTCGAAACCCATCTGCTACAAGTATGTATCTATCCTGGAAAACCAAGCTCTAGGAACTTGCTTCAGCCCATACAGTGCCTTCTTTAGTCTACACACATGAAAATCTCTCCCATGCACCTCAAAGCCCTAAGGTTGCTCAATGTACACCTCCTCCTCTATGAGACCATTCAGAAATGCGGTCTTCACATCCATCTGATGGATCTTCCAACCATCTTTGTGCAATGGAGATCATTGCCTTGATCGAGGTATATATGGAAACCGGAGGGAAGTTCTCATCATAGTCAACTCCCTCTACCTGTGAGAACCCCCGAGCCACAAACCGAGCTTCGAACTTCTCAATGCTGCCATCAGCAACATACTTGATCTTGTAGAGCCACCTGGAAGTCACCACTGACTTCCCCTCAGGTCTCGGAACCACCTCCCAAACATCATTCTTCATGATGGAATTTTACTCTTCCACCATAGCGTCCTTCCAAACCTGCTGACCTGCTTCCTCCTCAAAAGTGGAAGGCTCGAACTCTTTGATGCTGCTCACCATCGCAAGATACCTGCAAAACCTCTCAGAAGGTTTACTCTCCCTCACAGCCTGCCTAGGATTTCCCACTAAACCTCTTCTATGAAGTAGCACCATGTGGAGGGGACTCCTCCTCAATCCCACCACCTGAAGAATGTGTACCTAAAGATGATCCTAAGGTCACTAGTGAACCAGTAGACTGAGAAATAGTACCATGTGAACCAGTAAATAGAGGACCAGTAACTTGTGACCTTGAAGCAGGTGGTCTTGAACTTTGTGTCACTATGCTTTGTGAAGGACTCACTTGTGTCTGACGAGTTGACTGCTCCCCCTGCTCCATATCTCGTGACCTCCAGAAGGCTCTATCCTCCTCAAATCTCACATTTCGTTACACAATTGTCTTCCTCGAAGAGAGGATGTATATGCGGAAAGCCTTCGAGGTCTCGCTATACCCAACAAAGATGCCTTTCTCTGTCATGGGATCTAGCTTTGTCCTCTTCTCAGAAGGGACATGTGAATAAGTAATGCACCCAAAGATCCTAAAGTGCCCCACCTCAGGCTTCTCCCCAGAGAAAGCCTCCTCAGGAATCTTGTCCCCCAAAACTCTGTGTGTACTCTGATTCTGCAGATAAACTGCAGTGTTGCAAGCCTCAGCCCAAAGAAATAGTGGTACCCCCTGATCATGTAACATGGCTCTCGCAGCCCCAACAATAGCCTTGTTCTTCCTCTCAGCAACACCATTCTATTGTGGGTTGTAAGGAACTGTCACTTCTCTCTTAATGCCCTCCCTAGCACAAAAGTCATTGAACTCATTAGAGGTATACACACCCCCATTATCAAATCTCAACACTTTGATCTTCTTCCCAATTTGGTTCTCCACAAGAGCTTTGAACTCTTGGAACCGTTGGAAGACTTGTTCTTTGGTCTTCATGAAGAAAATCCAAGACTTCTGAGAGAAGTCATCAATGAAAGTGATATAATACAAAAAACCAATCAAAGAGGCAGAAGACATAGGACTACATGCCTCGGTATGAATCAGATAAAGAATACCTGCTACTCTGTTGTCACTGCTTGGAAAAGAAGTCTTGGCGTACTTCCCAAGAGCACACCCCTTGCACACCTCCAGGTGCTCTATATTGAACTTTGGCACTCCAGTCACAATCTCTCTCAAGATCCTCAGAGCACCATGGTGCAAATGAGCCATCCTCCTATGCCATAAGTCACAAAGGTCATTGTTGCTGGTACTATGCATCAATGCTCTAGCAGGTTGAAACATGAGCTTGTACAACATCTCACGCCGGATCCCAATCATTTTGGCCAAAGTAATACTGGCTCCCTTAGGATACAAGAGCACATGCCCATCACGAAACAATACCTCATATCCCCTATCCTCAATAGGGGAAACTGACACCAAGTTTTTCTTCCAGCCCAGAACATATACGACATCCTTCAACAACATGAGAGGTAGATTGTCCCTCTGAAATGATATTGTCCCACTACCAACTGGCTTGACCACTGAGTTATGTCCAAGCACCACCTCAAGATCTCCAATCTCTGTAAGATCAGTGAAGTGCTCACGAACACTTGTCATATGGCGGGAGGCACCGTTGTCAATGTACCAAATACTGGTAGATTATACTCTAGAGGAAAGACACACCAACAATGAATACTCCTTCTCGAACCTATGGGTAAACTCCTCCACATCAATTGAAGCTACAACCTGCTTCTTCTTGTTGTTAGGACACTGTCCAGTATAGTGCCAAAACTTATGACAAGCAAAGCACTTGACTTTTCTCATGTCTTTCTTCCCTTCACCTTTCTGCTTGTTCCCTCCCTTGGAACCCTTCTTGGACTCATTCTTTCCTTTAGTTACAAGTGCCACATTCTCCTCTTCAATACTTGTAGATGAACTCCCCTGCACATATCCTCTTCGAGTTTCCTCCTGAATGAAGTCATCCCAAAGATAGTCCCACTTGGGAAGATTTTCCTTTCCTTACCACAATGGCCTCCACAAAGACAACCCATTGTTTGGTTACCCCATTCAAAGCAGTCCTCACAAGTTCATTGTCAACAACAACCTCCCCAACAGCACCAAGTTCAACCCTCATCTGAGTAAGCTTGGAAAGATAGGTGGCAACATTTTCAGTCTTGGTCATTTTAATGCTCTTCAGTTTCTCCCTCAATACCATTTTCCGATTTTCATTGGAACTCTGGAATAGTTTGGTTAAGGATTCCCACATCTCTAGGCATTGGTCGTCCCAGTCACATGTGGAATCACATGGTCCATAATGGTATCAAGGATAATTATTTTGGCCTTATGTTCTTTTTGGTGTAGACTGCCAAAAGAGTAGCATATGTAGACACCATCACGGGATTCATTTGTGAGTTCTCCACAATATCCCACAACTCACACTCCTGCAAAAGCAATGCAATTCTCTCCTTCCAGGAGCTGGAATTAGCAACTCCATCCAACCTGTCCTCAACCCTTAAACCAGTGGCAATTGACCCTCTCAACTAAACTAAAACACAACCCCACAATTTTTTGCCTGGTGAAGTACCTCCTCTTCTCAGCAAAATCCCTGCAATCTGTGGTTGATATATTTCTGCAAATTTCACACTTCAAGCTTTGATACCATGTAGAAATTTCAAACCCCAACCTGGTTTCAAGTCTCATTGAGACACATAGTTTAATGCCCAACCCACATTGCAAATTTAGGTTGCAAATTAGTTAGCAGAAAATTAAATGCTCAATAACAGAAACACATGAAGTCTACTATACCAATATAACTCAGAAATAAATGCACACAGAAATTAACACAGAGATTTTTGGTCTAACTTCGACCCTGGAAAAACCCACAAGGGGAAAACCAGTGAGAGAGGGGCTTTTTATTATTTTCAGAGCTCTGAGAAAGAATTTCTTACAGCAGTTATCTTCAGCAATTAATACACAAACTTATCTCGGTTTTTGTGCCCAAAACCCAACCTAGAAAACCGTGCCAACAGCTCCTCGATTTCTCTACTCAGAAATCCGTACACAGTACGGTTGTCACAACAATAAATGTTGTACGATCTGCCTCAAAATGCATGCCAGCTTGCTGAAGTAAATTTACAAAAATTAAAGATTGTATGATGCCTTGATTTTCGTGCCAACCTCACCCAGAAAATTGTACAATCCTTTATATCGATTTACGTGCCAAGTTACAGCTGTATAGACTGCCTAGAATCCGTATTGTACGACCTCTCTATATTGTTGTACTCTCTCCTCGATTTGCATGCCAGAATCTTCCTTGGTTTGTGTGCCCTTAGCTGCAAATGTTCTCTTTCTCAACTCGACTCTTTCTTCCTCTTGCACTTCAAAACTCATGAAGAATGCTAATGGAATGGGCACCTCTTTCCCTAACTCAACCTCATGAGGGAAGATGAAGGGGTATCTAATCTGACGGTGGGGGATAGACTAGATGGATGGTTGAGATGAAATGTCTCTTCATTTTGTTGGGTAAGTGTTATATTCTTTGCATGTGTGTGTGGGCGCGTCAGATTCGACAACTGCGTCTGACGATCCCAACTTCCTCTGCCATTTGTGTCGCGTGCGTCGGGCGCTTTCCTAGGGGGGTCCTAAGGGGGACAAGTGTGGCCCCCCTTGGTTACGCGCAACGTTCGGCTCCAGGCAATAGCTTGGAGCCGATGGGGTTCGGGGCAATGACCCAAAAAAACTTTTGGATGGTTTTTGCTATTTTAGCGGATTTTGCTATTTTTAGCGGTTTTCTAAATTAATCCCAGATTAGGGGACTAGGGTTTTGGTAGCTATGGAATACCTAAAAACATTGTATATATTGTATGGTGAATGGTGTAATTAATACAATAAAGAGTTGAAAGGTGCGGCACCAAGGAAGGTTGGTTTCTCCCGGCTAAGGGTTTCCAGTGTAAATCTTTGTGTACTATGTGTATGAGTCATTGATTAATTTTTGTTTTGCTTAAGAATCTATATGCATTGTTTTACTTCACAGGTTTAAAACTTACACATTCACCCACTTCACTTAAGTTTCATAAAGTCACTTTTAATTTTACCTCACATGAAATTAACGCTCTAATTACCACATTGGACACTTTCTCACCCCTAGGCGACTAGGGGATGAGAAACACTTGTCCTTGGTACTTTATTAATTTTAATTCAACAACTAAAACTCACTCATTACTTGGCCAAATTTAGCATTTAAACATGTGTTTAATTACTAATTAATTCCCCCATGCGTTAAATCCCCTATTCTTCACATGAGTTAACTCTCTCTCCCTTCCCCATGCGCTTCTCCTACTCCCTCTCCTTCTCTCATGCGCCATACTCTCTCTATCCTTGGTATTTGTGCCTCCTCTCCTATATATTGGATGGTCTTCATTGGTTATTGGTCGGATATTCCAGCAGCCAACATACGTTCTCTCTCTCATTCTTCTCTCTCGTTCTTAGTCTAGTTACTCTTCTTTGAGCAAAGTGATCATTATACCGGTTGTGGACTTGTCAATTGTGGCGCAACCAACTCTCTTGTAAGCCTATCAATAAAAAAATAGAGTGTTTGTGTTCTAACCTTGTTTTTGTCGGTGTTTTCTGAATTTTGTGATCTGATTTATAGTTCTCCTTAACCATTCATTGTGATTTTATTGATCTTTTGAGTAGTTTCTGTTCTATTTCTATTCTATGTTCATTGTGCTAACCCTGCAGGATCCCTCCAAGTGAAAAACTATATTTTCCCCATCGTTCTGGACAGTCTAACACGCTGTCCAAGACGAACAGCTCGACGTTTTTTGGGTTTACACGCAGAAAATCAGTCTTAAAAGACAGCAACAAGGTACCCAAGTTGCCTAGGGACTCCCCCTAAGGCTAGCAAGCACTAGCCCAAATGGAGAGGGGTCTAGCCCGTGACAATTTGGGGCTTTACTCCTTGAATTAGCCAAGTTTTCATCGCTGTAATAACAGGTTATATCAGCTCAATTGGAGGGTGGAAATTTGTGCTAACAAATTGACGCCGTTGTCGGGGAACACAAGCCTTGGTGACAATGACATCGGTGAGTTTTTACTTTAATTGCCTCATTTTTTGCTAACTCGCATGGCGACTCCACAGTATACAGGGGCGACTCCACAGGAGACTTCCACAAGAAGGTCTTTCGGTTTCGATTCCCTCACAAGGTCTAGTTCCGAGCTTCAATAAACCCTAACATCTTTCCCCGAAACAAGATGATCCCTTCACCAAAAATTCCTCTCGAAGTCGGTAAGCATATGAGTTCTTAGGTAAGTTCTTTTTCAACGAGCACTATGGTGAGTTTATCTTCAACCTCTTCATCTTTCGTTTTATTTCCATCCCGAGCAAATAGTAGGGTAGCAGTTGTGCTTTTTTCTATCTGAGACTAACAATATGGATGCAGCTGTGAGGCCACCAATAAGATGGAGATTTTATGCCTTTGACCCACTAAGTTTTGTTGCATTCCCAGATTATCCTCATGACTTACCTACACATAAATGGCTTAAGCGCATACCTTTGTTTGCAGTGAGGTTGGGAGAACCAGTTGAGGATCACTTGGCTAATTTTTTGCAAGTCGTGGGCGATTTTGATGTGGAACATGAGGATGTGGTGATGAGAATGTTTGTGTTGACCCTCGAGGGGGAGGCACGAGCATGGTACAAGTCCCTTCCTGATGCTTCCATTGATGAATGGGATTCCTTCCAGGAGAAATTCACTAAGAGATGGGAAAATACAAGAGACATTTTTTTCTTATGCACAATTTTTTCAATTATTAAAAACCATGAAAGTGAAACTGTTTTCCAATTTAATGCTCATTTTTCCAAATTATACAATCGAATTCCTTACAGAGTAAGGCCTAATGAAGATGTTGCTTTGATTTATTATCTTAAGGCATTTGATGGTATTTTTGGTGTTTTTCTCAGGAATGACGGCCCTTAAAATCTGGAGGAAGCGCAACTTGTCGCTATCAAGTTAGAAAGAAATTATCTTGCAACGGGTGAACTCCCTCCGATCCATGTCCCAGTCCAACTAGTAAAGACAACTCCACTCGATGTTCTTCAACCATTGGTTGTTACAAAAGTGCAAGAAGTTTGTGTTCTTGAAGAGGAACCACAACTTGCACCGTATCCAGTTATCAGAGATGAACAAGAGGGTGATAGTTGTAAGTTTTAAACCTGTGAAGCAAAGCAATGCATATAGATTCTTAAACAGAACAGAAATTAATCAATGTCTCATACACTTAGTACACAGAGATTTATAATGGAAACCATTAACCGGGAGAAAACCATTCAATGCTTCATTGTATTTCATTTCACCATTCACCATATAATATATACAATGTTTTTAGGTATTCCGTAGATACCAAAACCCTAATCCCTTAATCCGGGATTAATTTAGATATTGAATCTGACGTGCCCACACATACACATGCAAAGAATATAACACATACCCAACATTGTCCCACTTGTTGTTTTCTTTGCTTCCAGGTGTCCACAGGATTATATAGTCAACAATCCAGGGCAGCAATGCCCATTGTTACTCTACACCAAGAGAAATTTTCTGTACTCACAGACTTTGTCAATGAATTTGCAACATTCTTCAAAGTGTCAACCTTTTCCAACAACACCTTTTGTTTTTCAACCATGTCTCTCACAAAGTGATACTGAACATCAATATGCTTTGTCTTCGAATGATAAGTTGGGTTCTTTGCCAGGAAGATTGCACTCTGGCTGTCACAATCTAATCTCATTGCTTGTTGTACCAACCCAATACCTGAACACATTCTTTGTAACCATACTGCTTCCTTGCTTGCATGAGTGGCTGCCATGTATTCAGCTTCTATAATTGAGAGTGCCACTACAGCCTATCTTTTGCTCATCCAATTGATTGCTCCTCCAAATAGGTTAAACACATACCCACTTGTAGATCTTCTGCGATCCAGATCTTATGCGATCCAAATCTCCAGCCCAGTCTGCATCAACAAAGCCATGTATGTCCACCACTTTGTCTAATCCTAGTCTTCCTTGGTAGCACAATCCATAATTGGTAGTGCCACACAAATACCTGAAGACCCTCTTTACTGTTGTCCAATGCTCCTTCCCTGGTTTTGACATATACCTGCTCAAAAATCCCACTGCATGTGCAATGTCCAATCTAGTACAGACCATTGAATACATCAAACTACCAACTGCACTGGCGTACGGAACATGGGACATGTCCTCTTCTTCTTCCTGTGTCTTGGGACACTGATGTGCAGATAACTTTAGACCTATAGGAATAGGAACCTTGATCGGTTTACTTCCATGCATATTAAACCTCTGCAATATCATCTCAACATATTTTCTCTGATTCAACCAGAGTTTCCTGTTTGCATGATCTCTTTAATCTCCATTCCTAGAATGAAGTTAGCAGCACAGAGATCCTTCATGTCAAATTTGGAGGATAGCTACGATTTCACCTCCTTGATAACATCCATGTTATTTCCTACCAACAACATGTCATCAACATACAACACTACATAAATGAAGTGA
>JZKD02S1674767.1:769611-785144 GCA_000966675.3 Picea glauca
ACGCTCCCGCTCCGTGCAACATTAGTTCATCCACCTTTTTGAGGAATCTGTTGGCACACATCGTGAGGATTTTGATCCGGATTGGATCATTATATTGTTTGTCATCTATCTTGATCCTTTCAGAGTGCAAAAATTAGAGGAATAAGCTTGCAGGGCCATTATAGTGGCAGTTCCCAGTTTGGAAAATTGGGGTCTAGAACCTTCCAGGGCCATTTTGAGACATCAAACAACGTTTTTGGGGGTTAAAACTTTCCCAACATAACTTGAACTCTGTGACGCTATTCTACACATCGAGACCTTTCCAATAGTGCAAAAATCGCGTCAATCAGAGCTTGTATGCAAAAATTATGCTTCCCGCAAGTTGACCTACCGTGTTGACCACCATGGTACGAGAGGATACCACGTCAACCCCCATTACTCACGCATATGGGGCTAGCCACATATGTAGTTTCAAGAAGATTCTAGAAGGTCCAAAACCCTATCACAATTGAGGGTTGAGGAAGTCAAAAAAACCTACACCTAGATGGCTATCAGGCTATGTTAAATACCGGGCCACTAGGAGGAGAAGGGGTTCCATTCTTTTGCATTGTATCTCGTTCCATAGTTGAGCAAAACATCGGAGAGTGGTATTCTGTGAGCATAACAGAGAAGGAGAGATTTTGTAGCAAACATACACACCACAGGTCATAGGCAACTCCATAGAGAGTGCCTCTTTCTTTGTACTTGCATCATTTATATACTAGAGAAAAAAGAGCAGAGCGGCCTCACCTTCTATTTGGGTTTTCTCCCGTATTGGGTTTCCCGGGTCATATCTTGTGTTTATTTGTGGATGGTGTGATTGTATTTTACAGCTCTTTATTTTCCGCATTTTATCTATTCCATGCATAAGCAGAAAAATCAGTAACTAAATATTCTGGAAATCTAAAGGAAAAATAACCTTAATAATAAAGATTTCAGTTATTTATCAGATTCGTTGTGACGAATTGTTCCAATGGAATATCCACAGCAGTTTACAGATCAGATTTAGTGGGTGGTTCTATTTGCTTTGGAGAGATCTACGAATTCATTGGATTTTTACTTGGTCTTCTTACTCTTTTTGGATGGCACGTGTGAGAGGATACTTTGGGTGATGTGTGCTAGCTTACCAACAAATGCCCTGATTGTTGCCAGATCAACACCATTAGATGCAAAGTGATTGTGAGATTCTCGAAAAGTGGCTATAACAGAAAATTCAATAAATATTAAGGGGTTAAGGCAATTTCAAATCTATCGTTTTAAAAACCCTTGCCGCTTTTTGACCACACATGCCACATGGAGAAGTGCACCCTTGATATTTATTGGTTGGTGGACATATTTGAAGCTTATCTCATGGTCAAACAACCACCCACTCATCTAAAGGATGCGTCCCACCTTCTTGTCCTATTCTTGGTGGGTGTTGCATAACCAACTCCATTATTTTATTATTGTTGACTTGTCTCATGGAGTTCGTTACATGAGAGCATTATTGAAGGATATTTTATTGTTATTCCTTAGAGAACTAATGGATCTAATAAAACAAATACTTCTTTATTGTTGACAAGATAGAGCTGAAACCTATATAAAGGTTTGTTCTCTCCATTTGATGCATGGTTGGATTTGGGGAGCTCTCCCTTATTGAGCTTTTGGTGAAGATCTTGAAGACAAATGAGAGTTGGAACTTATTCTATTATTGAGGTATATTTGCTTGGGTTTTACTGTTGAATATTAAGGTTGAAAATACTTGCATCAAATAAATTCGAGAGCTGAAATAATATGGGTAACATAATTCCTTGTCAAGAATATTGTTCCTTTATTAAGAAGAGCAAATCTGTGGTTCATTCCCAAGAAGTTGTATTTTTCTGCTGGAATTTGTTCACGTGTCTTTCTCCTTGATTCGAGCTAGTTACATCTTTACATATCCATCAAGAAATACACTATCTTGCATGTTTATGATGTCTCCTTGATTCGAATATTCACAACTTATTTTCTGCATTAACGCACAGCAAGAAATGATTGATTATTTCTTCTTCATTCTGGCTATCTTCATTTGCAAGTCTAATCAAAGCTTTTCGCAAGTATTGGGATTGTATGCACAAGCCACATCAAATCACCCCTACTCAACACTCATAGACTGAAATGGTTATTAACCATCTGCGAAATGGTTATTATGTTAGATTTGGTAGCTCGGAAGTACTTCTGCATTGGCGGCGCCCAGCATGCGGAAGTGACCAAGCATATTTCTCCCTAGTGACTTTATAAAGTGTTTTTATAAAGTGACTTTATAAAGTGATTTTATAAAGTCAAGTTGACCCTTTTAATTTTTTAATGTGTAAAAGTGACTTTATGAGGGTGTGGATCACTTAAGTGACCTCAACTAAAGATTAAGTCGCGACCATTGATCTCATGAGGACAAGATTTGATCTTGACCGTCAATCTCACTGGAAGACCAAGGGTTAGGGCAGTTACACATTAGATTATCCATAAAGAAAACACTAGAGGAGAAGGAGGCGCACTTTTATCAATGAGAGCTTGAGCGGGAAGGTGAAGAGTCACAAGTTTCAAAAGAGTTTCAAGAGAGATTGAGCTCATGGAGAAGAGAGAGTAACAGCAAGAGGAGGGCGCACTTTCCAAAAGGGAGAGGGGTCCGTACAACAAGCGAGGGGCACACTTTCCAAGAGGGAGAGAGGTCCATAAAGCTAGAGGAGGGTGCACTTTCCAAGATGGAAAGAGGGCACGCATTCCCAGAATATTCAGCATTAAATGCTGGAGTGTACAGCAGTGAAAAAGAGGCCATACAACACTGTTTTGAGGGTCATACAGCAGATTGGAGGCACAAGAATCGAGGCAAGTGAGAGGCACAATTTCTAGGTGTCTTGCTGTGAAAATCAGTGCAGAAAAGTACAGCTACAGTGCACAGAAATCGAAGAGTTATTTGCTGTTAATGAGGCTGTACTTTGCAGACCAAAGTTCAAACCACTGAAATCTGAGTGCAGATTTTGAGGTCTGTTTAGTTGTGGTCTTTAGCAAGGAAAAAGAGGTATGTTGGCACATTTTTCAAGATTTAATGTTGTGTATACTTGCTGTTGTAAACTCTGATTTATTTCTCTGAGCTCAATAAGAAGAATCCCTCTTGACTGGTTTTCCCCATTGTGGGTTTTTTCCAGGAGCATTGCCCAGAATTTCTGGTGTCAAATGAGTGGTTAACGTGCTGTCTACTGTTAATTTTTTCCGCTTCTATATTTCTCAGATTTTTTAGTCTTGTATTTCAGCGCATAGTTCCAGTTGCATGAATGTAATTTTCTTGCTTTATTGGTGAATATCTATTAGAGACTGAAATCTGTTATGGACTAAGTATTTGAAGTGATATTTCTACATATTAACCATCACAAAACCATCCAGAGAAAGGATGCCTCAAATCTGACCCTAGAGATGAACTTACACCAGCAAATAACCTAGAGCATCTGCTGTCAAAACGTACAAATAAGGCATCAGAGACCAATGCAAAGAAATCCGTGGAGATGGGGGATTATTAACAGATACAAAGTCCAAAGCATTAGTGAAGAGAGTGTTTACCATGGCCACACACCTCAACCTAAAACCCAAACAAGTCAACATCTCTAAGTATGGTGGAGAGAGGGGCCTTCCTTTAGTGTCATTGGAAGTGTGTACAATGCCCAAGGACAAGGGAGGGCTTGGTTTGATTGATGTGGCCACCCAAGGCAATATCCTCACGACCGAGTGGGTGGTGTTATCCCCATTTTGTGGATAACTAAGGAGATTATGTCTCGAGACCCTCAGGTTGCAGATATGGAGTGCCGAGAGACTACATGACTAGCAGTATACTTTTGCACAGATGGAGACCCTTCTCACCACCACAGAGGTCATAGATTTTCATATGGCATCCACCACACCAGTTGGCTTCTGGAAGGCAGTCGGCCTTGCTCCATGAGGTACAAGTCAGGTATTGTGGTAAGTATCATTTCAATACTTGAGGCATTTGAGTATGTTGTACCTTAGACTGCTTTAGATTTCATGATATATGCTTGGACATTATGCCTTTTGCCCTGCTTCACCTTGGTGGTTGACATTGTGCCCTAGTAAGTGGTCTTCCTTGCGGATGGGTTTGCTACTAGGAACTCCCTTGAAGAGCCATCGTATCGTTCTCAACCATACTTACCACTTTCCATCACTATTTCCCCCCATTTCCTTATCTCTTGAGATTTTAGGGTGTATTGACCCAAGAAGGGGTTGTCTCTGATTCTATAGGAAGAAGGGGCTAAAGGCCCAGAGGAATCGTTGTTGGGTAAAAGATAAAAGCCTATGTATAAACCTTCTAGATGCTTCGCCCAGGGATCACCCAAGAAAGCAATGAAACGCTTATCTTTGAGAAAAGGGGGACCCGTCGGCCTATCCTGTCCATGGATATCTAGTGGTATGACATTACCATCATCTAGTCACCAAGCCAGGGTAATGGCTCTCAATTGCATGGCTGAGAGAAAGGGGCTCTCAACACAAGCCATCCTTTTCATTTCCGCTAGGTATTTGTGGGTGACACTGTCATTATCTAGACACCACGCTAGGGCAGTGGCCTTCAACTTGTCCTTAAATTTATGAAAGAAACAAAGAATGGCAAAATAATGGGCTTGGAAAAAGTGCATTGCAAACGAAGGTACCACACACCGTCTACAAAAGCACCCATGAATGAGACACTACAACCCCTTGTATGTCATGAACCCCATGCCCATTAAGTCTTGACCCTAACCACTTCACCCACTTTACATGGATTAGAGATCCCTCTCTTGGAAACACTCCTTGACCTAGGGCAAGATCTACCCAATAGGACACCTCGTCAACCCTCCCATATTCAAGTTTGACAAGTCGCATAATGTCTTTGAGCACTTAATTATTTGACATGGTAATCTTTGATGCACATGCTTAGGTGGCTCATTTATTGACTTGATTTACTTATCATGATATTTTGACTTGAGATCCTTGGAGGGCGTGCTTGTTTGTCTTTGCAAAACCTAATTGGTTGACAGTTTTGGAGGAACAAGCCTAGGTTGGGGTTCCATGGAGCTTGAAGCCCACAGGTGGATGCCAAGTGTCTGCATGCCGGATGAGAGAGATCAAACTTTGAAGGCCTAGAAGATGACTTGGACGACATAACCTAGCCCCCACATGCCAAATGTTTTTCCTAGGAGAGGCAAAACATCACCTTTAGAGGCATGACGATCTTCTCCATCACAAACAATCTTCTCCTAGTGCCAAAACGTCCCCTAAAGGGGTGACATTTTTATAAACTAGGGTTTTCTTTGTGCAAAAAGTGAAATTAAAGTGAATTGTTTAATATTACGTTGTAAAAAGGGGCAAGACTAGGGTTGTTGACCCCTAGTCTTGCGTTTTACCATAAATTATGTGGACAAACTATCTTAGTGACATTTTGTATAAATAAGAGATCATAAGATCTCATTTGAACATAACTCTCCCTCTTGTGAGAGGTACTTGGACTGAAATTTTTGCTACACATGGAATGGTATGGTTCTTTACATTGTTATTATCATTGGTGATTCAAGTTAAGGTTGTTTTGGTCAAGGCTAGATAGGGAGTATAAGGATATACACCCCTATCCTAGTTTCCACCATTATTATCAAGCTTTTAAAGTTATTTGCAAGTGTTTTGTTGAGGAAGTAAGAGGATTTACACCCCTCAATTTCAAACCCCAAACCCTAGCTAGGCTACTTACCTTGGGAAGTAAGAGGATTTACACCCTCAAGTCTTTAGTAGTCCTAGCTCTTTCTTTAAGACCCCATTAACCCATAACTAAAGGCACTAATCTTGCATTGGAGATATAAATTGTTGCATTGGGAAACGTGAAAGTTTCAAGTTTTGGTCTTTTCTCACTTGAGTTTTGTTCCCCTAGCCTTGGGCTACCTTGCCTCATTCAACCACAATATCTTTCTGCTGTAGTAAAAATTAAAACTAACCTACAGCCATTAGGGCTGCTCTAACCCTAGCCTACTAACCCTAATTATCTCCTAAACTAACCCTAGACTGGGCCTAAAAATCTGCCCTAACCTTCTACTAACCTAGGCGCACTTATTGAGCTAACTAGGGACTGTTTGATTGGATAAATTTTCTGCAATAATTCTTGGTTTGCTACAGCCATAAGGCTGGTAATTTCACTGCAGAAACCCTAACCTAAAGTCACTCATAACTTGTGCTTTCACTGTCAAAAGTTGCTAAGAATTTGTCAATTTATTCTACTTGTTTTAATACAATTTTTGGGTGGATTCTTTTTGGATTTTGTTGGCTAGATTCACTTCTGCCACAACAAGTTTGCTACAGCCATAAGGCTGCAAAATACTTCAAAAATGGCTGTATATAAAATGGGTAGAAACAAGCTTAACCAGAACTCCCACCGACTGGAGGAAATTGTGGGGGCATTCTACTGCAAAGCCTGGCACCAGTAACCAAGCATGCATGTTCATGTCACACAATTGTGACCTTCTGTACCTTGAACGGAAATACACAACATTTTACATAATCCACTAGTGTTCAAAGGATGTTCAAAGCTTTTCATAGATGAGCGAATTTTTAAGGATGGGGTTTCAGACATGGATCTTCCTTTGCATTTACTGGAGCCGCAATAGATGGTAACAATCACGATTTTAAAAATGAATATCCTTTAAAAATGTCCATATATTGTTATTTTATTCCAATTACGTTGGAATGTCAAGTAATTTTTCAAAGCATGGTGGTGAGTGGTAGTCTATTATTTGACAAGATTAAAACCGATCTCCTGTTCAACGGCTGAAAGCTCTGCCACCTTAGCATGTCAACCACACATATATTGAGAAAATGTCTGTAATTCTCTCCTCTCCAAATGACTCTCTTTGCAGTCCTCGAACAACTAAATCTCTTTTATCCAGCATGTTTAGCATCAAAATCAATTTGTGAGCAGTAAATACTGAAAACTCTCAAGTCTGCAAATCTATTAGTCTAAATATTATAAAAATGGCAAAGAAACAGGAGTGTTTATAACTTGATAGATAGATACATAGATCTTATTAAAAACGTCCACAAGAACAAGGACGGAAGAGTTACAATTTGAAGTCGCCCGCCTTTCAAAATCCAAAAGAATATATATCCATGAGGAACAGGAATGTAAAATCAAAAAATAGATGATAGCCGGTGTTACAAAAGAGGAATACCCCATATATAGGGTTTAAATAAGGTTCAGCGAACTTCTTAGCTGAGTGACCCCCTTGAGGAGAATCAACTTGAGTACTCACAAATTGATTCCAATCTCCAAGCCGATGAGCCATGTCAAAATCGGTCAAAATAAGTTTTCTTCAATAAGTTTACCACTTTTTGCCAAGTTTTTGCTCCCTGGATGTCCTCTGACTCTTTTGTGGGCCAAGTTATTGCAGCGAGTTTTTCAAAGCCACCGAGTTAACTCCATTTTGGGTTTTCCCAATCCAAGTCATGTGGCTTTGCATGGCATTAATGTATATTTTGAACAGAAAAAACATTTTATCATCTTGTATCATTTTCCACTTTGAATAGCTGTGCTTTGTCAATTTATGGTTTCTCAGTATTCCCTTTTCTTTTCCCGCATATAGCATTACCAATTAAATTTGTAAACGATGGCATCATCCGATTTTGTACATTTAAACCTATCACCCTTTTGATGCAAGGATGACCCTGTTGCAGTAGCTTAGCTGAAGGAAACTGCTTGTGATTACTGGTTCACCCTTCAAGGACCATATCACTGTTCTAAGCAACTGTAATGCTTCTGGAATCGGAAGCACATTCAAAGAGCTTTATCAATTTGTGGTTTCTCGATATTTCCTTTTCTTTTCCCGCATATAGCACTTACATTACAGGAAGCTTTCAAATGTACTTAAACATTTTACAAATTTCCACCTAAAATTTTAAATGATGGCATCATTCAAGTTTGTACATTTAAACATATCAGCTGTACAAAGTAGGGAATTCATCAACTGATGAAGTAAAACCATCACATCATTGCCAAAGGGGTTGCCGTTGGGCAATAAACATTACGGCATGTCAGACCACCCACCAAAGTTCAATTCCCAGTAAGAATGTTTCACTCTTTTGACGAAAGAGTGTCCCTGTTGCTTAGCCAAAGGAAAGCTGCTTACGAATACTCGTTCGCCCTTCGAGAAGCGTCTCAATATTCAGAACAACTGGAATGCTTCTGAAGTTGGAAGCACCTCCAAGAAAAACAAAGCCAAAAAAAAACGTCGCAGATGTGATACACTGAACCCCCTACACGATTCTAAATTAAAACCTAGATTTGAGAGAAAAATAAATAAAGATCAAAACTAACCAGTAGACCAGATATCGAGGTGATCATGTACAAAGGGCGGTAGGAGAATATATATATATAGTCGGGGTTGTGGGTAGCTTGTGAAATGGAGTTGAAGAAGGAACATTAAATGGGTACTACAGCAATATAACTTACTTGTTTAAAAATGGCGTCGGAGCTGAGAGGACTCTCCCTGGGTTTTGTGTGTGCAGGGAATGAAGGACGAAGTGCGTTCTTGTTTTTACTGCTGGCAATCGCGGGCTGTGGATCTCTGCTACTATTTCCGGTGATATCATATGTGCTGGTATCCTTGTCATTGTTTGTACTGTGGCCGTGGCTGTCCTCTGTTGTAATCGAGCTGGTGCTCTCTGAACGCGGAAGATGGTTGCAACTATTCTTATCATCATTATTATTAGGCGATCTCTGTCTCTGGCGGAGACCGTCTTGCCTGCTGTCCATTTCTGAGGTCGATTGAGGCATCACAGAAATACGCTGGGAAATGTTAAGGTGTTTGAAATTATTTTAAGGGACAAGTAGATTTTTGCACTCGAATCCCGCGTCTGCACCATGCAATCTTCATGCATATGCATGTCATGTGGAGAGGAAGCGAATTCCTGTATGCTTGAATGATCGGATCCAATTCTCCCCAATACAAAATCTCAACCGCTACTTCCCTCCATCAATGGATGCTACTTCCCTCCATCAATGGATCTTCTGTTTATATATATGGGCCATCGATTTGCCGACATTAAAATAGTCCGCATAAAAAGATCTTCAACACGTGTTTCCAAACTTTTTCTAGGCCTAAATGCTTTTTCTCAGATGGATAAGTTATCGTGGGCGCAGCCCCCTCTTTAATAAACAGGGAATATTCTCAAAATTAAGGACGGGAAGAAGAGTGATGTTAAAGGAAATTATTATTTTTTTGCACGGCGCATAGAGACAAATTAATGGCCTTTCCCGTGGGGATATTAACGGTCTTACCAAGACCCTTCGGCAAAATTTTGAATGGGGTGCTATGTATGTCAATACAAAATTTATAAGGAGCAAGAATGTGAACCTCTCATTAAAACATGATGAAGAGCACACTTGGGTCAGTTAATTTCTTTACCTTGTCCATTAGCGTACTTACCTTTCGTGGGTTTCCTTTGCATTGAAGGGAGGAAATCCTTAGAAGTTTAGAAATATATTTGAAATTATGTTTTTTGGGGTATTTGTAAAATCTTAACTTGGTTTAAGGTTTATTGAATAATATAATTATAGGATGGGAGGATTTTTAATTTATAAATTAAAATATGAAAATATAGTTTTTAGTTCCAAAGTTTATGGATGCATGTTTAAAGGTTAATGTTTTTTATTAGGGGAAAGGCAACAAGTTTAGAGGCTAAAATCATGTCAAGATGAACCCCAAGGCAACTCTAAAAATAGATGCAATTTGGTCAAAGCATGGAATGTCATTGAAGGATGTAACTTCTCCATATGAGGTAAGTAATGTAGACATGGATTCGATCATGCCAAAAGAGCCCACCCCTCATATGTAGGTTATTAAGACTCACAACCCTTTGCGGCGATGAAGAGGCCACCAATCAAGCAACTCTGATCTGAAAAGGGAAATAGTCCCTTCAACCAAATTAGAGGAAGCTAGACAAATGATTTAACTGGAGCCTCCACCCTACCTCGCACCATTTAATTAAGCAGAAACATGTTGGAAAGAAAAAAGGGAAAAGGGGTTAGCATGTGAATGTTCAAGATGCCCATTTAGGAGAAGAAACAACATAAAGCATGTCTATAGAAGGTGTAGAGAAGTTAGGATGGAGCATGGTCTTGATTAATCATAATTGTAATTAGTTATTTGAACTCGACACAAGGAGTTAAAAATTGAGTATCGGACTCTAACTCTGAGTCTTTAGGAGTCAAAGATTGAAAATCAAAGTCCAGAAAGGATAATTGTGCATGTAGATTATTTTTTCAATAATATAATTCATTGATGTTTTATTTAGCTAAAAGCAAAGTTTCTTAAAGGAAAATATTTCTTATGGTAAATGTGTTGCATGGTCTTTTGGCCCTTGGACATGGGCCATGGGTGTCCATGTGTCAGTGTGTCCATAATTGTCCACATGTGTAATATGTGTGTATTTATGACAATTCGTTCATTGTTATGGGATTGTATTAATGATCTGTAAATCACCTTAGATATTATAATAGATGAATCGTCTAAACAAATCTTAACTTAAAACAACTATAGGAGCCTATGCAACGTTGTTGGACTATCTTTTTGAATTTTTAAACTTTAGCATAAATATAAACACACAATCTAGATTCTTTAACTATTGTGACATACGAAATAGACTACAATAGTAAGGGTGCGCAATGGGACATAAAATATTTACCCTAGAAACCCATACAAGAAAACAAACATTCAATGAAGGATTGTGCCTTGTGTCTTCTTACATTATGGAGATTATAATATAGGTTACAATGTTTTCCAAGCTTATTATGAAGCTATGAGACATTGTGGTCTTCTAGAATCCTATACAATATGTGTTTATCTCTCTACTTTGTTAGCATCTCCTCCACACTCCCCGTACTATGGAACAACTGCATAGAGTGAAAAAATGAACCCTTTTCCCTCCTACTAGGCTTTGATAGTTGTAATTAGGGTCGGGCTTTTGAAACCCACTTAGGACTTTCATGATGTTTCTAGAAGTTTCTAATGGATTCATACGCATTACTAACTCCTCGTATTCAAATTATGGTGCACTAACATGGTCGCCACTTGGACGTGTAGGGAATACTTACATTGTTACATTGTCAAGGATCGAACATTCTCATATGAACTTTGTTTTGGGCACATGATAGCTTGTTTAAAAGATCTCGATGAGAATAACAATTTTTTTCAAGTCTTAAGAAATCCTTCAATAACCTTAAGTTGTCACAAGGCCAAAAAACAATGTCTAGGGCCTCAAAAACGTGTTGGAAATTGATGTCCTGAAAGCTAACAAAATCAAGACCATCTCTAATATGCCTAGATCCCGATCTCCAATACATAGCATCAATAAATTCGAATGGTACATGTGTAGATCCATTTTGGCAGGTTTTGGTCTCTAGAAGCTTTAGTTTTGTAGGAGATGAGGGGAAAATCCCCAACTTTCTTGTTGGAGTACCATTTGGCCCTGGGTGGTAGTTGAGCCTTCAACCTCACCTACCAAATTTCTTGTTGACCCCTTTTGGTCATTATGATATTCTTTTGCAGAATTGTATCCTTTGATTCTATGTGTGCATTTGGCGTCAACTCTATGTTCATGTGGTGCATGGTTGTTTATGGTTGTGTTACATGTTGTGATTATATCACATAATTGTGTTAAGTTAAAGCTAAAGTGTAGCACTAAGCCATAAAAAAAATTAAAGAGCATTCCATTAGAGAGTTATTGTCTAACATTTTGGGGGCATTGGGATTAAACGTCTTATTGAGGCCTCTTTGCAACCATAGAGATATCAACTAATAAGAATTAAGGGTGAGTCATCCAAATGTTCAAACTTTGAGATAGTTTGTTTGGACTAATCGAAAACAAGTCCCAAGGGGCGTGCCTAAAGATAAACAAGCATGTCATTTGTTGTATATATGAAGGATAAATAGATTGGGAGGATGTGTCCCATCTTTTGGCATAAAGTGGATAAGACACTAGATCTCTAGAAAAATAGAAGACAATGGGTGAGAAACCCAATTGTGAATCAGTTCAAGATCGGAATAAAGATAATACCCATAGTTAAGATGTACAAGTATGGTATTCCATTGTTCTATTTTTTTTACTATAGTCTATATGGACAAATATAATATGGACTAGTGGACTATTATGGATTGATGGAGTAATATGAATTGTTATGGACTAATGGATTCACGTGGTCTTATGGATTATGAATGAATGGTCTTGTGGATGGTTGGTTTTGTTTAAGTGTTGGTAGATGTGGCAATCTATGGGGGTCAGATGAAAACAAAAGTATCCATCCAAGTCAAGGCTTGCTTCGTAATAGGGATTGATACAATGGACAAGTCTACATAGTAAGTCCTATATAGGTCAGATATTCACTTGAAGTAATATGGTTAGATCTTAGGCCAATGTTGAATATGACATAGAGGACTAGAGTATGATAGGGAGTGCCCACTTAGAGTGAAATGGTTAGATATTTAATCTAAAACTAGAGATGGCAAAGAGGACTCAAGTATGAGAGGTAGTGTCCACTAAAATGAAATGGTTGGTATTCAGAGTGAATGCTTGAAATGATATTGAGAACTCAAGTCGATAATGACCTACATGGACATACAAGAGAAATAGATAATGATAAGAAATATAGAACAAATGAACATATATGAGACATGTTGGGTATAGGAAAAGGGCTAATGTCTACCTCAAGCAACCTAGAAGGAACCAAGGACAATAATGAGGACCCACATAAATGGAGAAAGCCAGATGGACACGAGGATGATGTGGCTCAAAGGAAGAAGATGAATACAAATGTTTAACAATAAAGGGGATTAAAGGATATACTAGCATACATGTATCCTTCCTTTGTTGATGATTACCTACCTAGTTGGAGCTAGGTTATAATAAAATTAAAGACTCGGACTCAATACACAGGGAACCTACTTTAGGACAGAGGTCTTAGGCTTGTCCATTGTCTCTTGGAAGGTAGTCACAAGGATATACTGGCATATGTAAGAGGAGATAAAGGACATAGATCATGATATTTATTTTATAAGGAGTGAATTAGTTAAGATATGAGACATTGGATAGTGCAGTGTGTCAAATTATCTTATCCAACCAAGTCTCCCAGTGTTCAAGGAAATAGAAGTGAGATTGATGGAAATGCCTCCCACATTAATGCTTACAAACTACTTTGATGTTAAGGCTAAGTAAGCCACAAAAGATTTGAAAAACACATTGATCGATTGGTTAGGTGTCCTTTATGAGACAGTTGCGCATGTAGATAGGATGGACAATCATATAAGAGATATGAGAATGCATGTGCCAGTGCACCGATAACAAAAGTTAATGTTCATATTATAGGATTTTAAATTCATCTCGACTTAATATGTCCCATAAAATCATCTAGAGGACATATGTGTGTAGAAGAAACAAAGATATCATGTCAAAATAAATGAATTAACAAATATTGAGGACGTCTCAATTGCACGAAGAGAGACCATGCAAGTCATACTCAACTTAATTAAAACCTGGTCAATTTTAGGTGCCCTTGTATGGGAGGAAGACAAGACCAATTATAATTGATCCAAGCTAAAAAGTTGAGGGGAGATTGTTGAAGGTGTTTACAGTGTTCAATGGGGTAGTAGATCAAAGTACTCTCATATAACTAAATTGGGTACTCGATTCATTCAATAGATAACAAAAGAGTTGGCCATAGTCAAACAAGCACAAACCACGATGGGCATAGTGTGGCAACGATTCTAGGTGTGTCAAGATGACTTTGATTTTAGGAATCATATGCTTTCAGAAGAAGAGAATAGATCCAAGTAAGTCATCATATGCCTTGCGACATAAGGAATCATATGCCTTATGTCTAAAGTAAGTCATGAACTTTTAGAGTTTCCTAGTGGAACCTAAGAAAGGATAATAAAAAGTATCCATGGTTGAAAGAATCGCCTTTAGTATGTGTTACACATCAAAATGTCAGACTTGAGTTTCGTACCCTAAGTGTCGCAAGTGTCGCAAAGTGATGTATGCACCTTGTTAAGTGTTGCATGCACTGTCACAAGTGTCATATGCACCTTACCTAGTGTCACATTCACTTTGTTTAGTGTTGCAACCCCTTGACACCATGAAATACATTTTCCATGACCCCTAAGTCATATTGGAGGAAGAAACCCATCATTTCAAGGTCAAAACACACCTTTTTCTTTGAAAAATCGACCATTTTTGGGCATTTTATGAAGGGTGGCGCCCCCTTGCCCATGTATGGGGAGCACTAGCGCTCCCCTTGCCATGTTAAGGGAGCACCACTTTTGGAAATTGGCGCCCTGTCTCTAACTAAGGGGGGGTGCCACTTTTGGTTAGAGGGAATCATGGGATCCTCCTCCTTTTCCTAAGGGTCGGCTCTCTTGGGATGAGGATGGTTGTACTTGACTCCTATGTTATGGCTTCATATTATAATCCAAAACCCAACTTAAGGAGCCATATCCTAAACCATTTCCTTCATTTTCTCATGGTGTTTGTTTCTTTCAAGCCTATATATTGAAGGTATTTCCAAGGTGAAGAGGGGAACAATATAGGTATCAAACCTTTGATTCTGGAGCAAGCATCAACATTTTGATGTCAAGATTCATGCAAGGGTTGGACAAGGAGAGCTCTGCAAACCTACATTATCTTAAGTGTAAGGATTTGGAAAAAGTGTTGAGAATAACTTTCCAAAGCCATAAACAAACACAGAATCTTGCGATAGGGAGAGAAAATCCAATTTTCGTATAAGCATAGTAGGTTCCCCCCTCTCACACAGGGGTTAAACACAAGGTCCCATGCGGGAGAGCAGTGGAGATTACCCCTCTGAAGCTTAACCAAACGTAGTGGAAAGATCGTATACCTAGGGTTGTTCTTGAAGTGTCACTTGTTTCATTAGGTCTTGGTGTTTCGTGAATCTTGAATCCGTTCGATGTCCTCTGGAGTTTATTGGTCCTCTTGTCCTCAATCCTCTAGAAGAATTTTGGACTTGATATCCTGCCCATACGTTTGATTATGAATGTTGATTGTACCTTCCCTAAGGATGACTGGGAGTTGGTAGCCTTAGTGGCCTTTATCTTTAAATTTCATACACAAGCTGACGACGAAGGGGAGTCTTTGGTGTACCTCGGTTAAACGTTGGTCAAACTCACTCGGGATCCTTGGAGGGTAACTCACGGATAGACCATGATGGAACTTGCACCAAGATGTAAGTATGTTAAGCAGGTCACCAACATAACTGATCCACTCACTCTATCTCAACCCCTTTTTCATATTGATATTGCGATGTTGGATTTCATCACCAACTAGCGCGTTCAATGTGAAAAGGTTTGTTTGTTTGGTTTGCTTCCTATATTTTTTAGCGTGTGTTGTTTATTTTCCCTAGAAAATCCATTAGGGTTGAGTCTGTGTCTATGACGTCAGGTACTGAGACTACCAATGTGTTAGAAAAA
>JZKD02S1674767.1:803861-815887 GCA_000966675.3 Picea glauca
TGGAACTTGAGTGAAAATTGAAGACCATTGCTCATTGACTTGAGACATCATTAACCGTTACTTGACCATTGCTTGGACTTGGGATATCATTAATTAATTAAAAATTTGACCATTGCTTGGACTTGGGATATCATTAATTAGTTAAAAATAATACCTAGTCGACCTCTCATCAAGTGGGTTTCAAAGTCTTGACATCTATTTATATGGTTTGTGATTTATATTATTTTATGAGCCTCTCTTCATTCTCAAGTGCTCCTGATGATGATCCCCGGGGGGGATCGAAACACGTTAGTTCTGTTTTTCATTCTAACACAAAGTTCCTTTTACTTATTAAGATTTTGTTCTCTTTTATTTTTCTAAAGTGTTGTCTAGACTTTAGGCTAATCCATGGAAAGGTTCATAGTATCCCTAATGCACTCCATTGTAATTCAATGTGATCGCCCTAACCATAGAAACCCTTTATGAACTCAACTAATATAGAACTTGATACATCTCTACATTAGTGATGTGCCACCAAAGGTTAGAACCTACAATAAGTTGAGAAGTGATGAGACTTATAGTGAATGGAGTTCCTCCATGACTTTCAATCTTATGTTAGATTTTGGTTTACTTTGAAAGTGTTTACACCATGTTTGGGGGTGCTTCACAAGATTTCAAGTACATGGTATATGTTTAGTCGATGAATGGTCTGTGGTCATTGAGATGTTGATAAGACAAATTTTGGAACTTAGGGATCATTCCATTCATATTTAAAGTAAAATCAATCATCATTACATAGTTTATGACTCATCAAAAGAGTCATAACCAAATAACATATCTAGACTTTACATTATCACTCTAGCTCACTAACCCTTTCCAAGTCAAAGATTTAACATTTATTTAGTGGCATTTCTAGATGTTAGGGTTTCTTTAGGTTGTTTCCTTCCTGCCAGTGCAGTAAATGTTGTCTTCTAGTCAAAATTTCCCCTCCCCTTTAACATTTTAAATTCTTTTATAAGTTTACTCCTCAAAACTTAGAATATCATCATCCTCCTCTCCCCATGACCTTTGTTTTATTTTATTATTGCCAACTTCTTCTTAGTCTAAGCAATGTAGTCTGGGTCTCATAGTTTGCAAATTTAGCACTATCATTCCTTCATCAAAATGAGGGGGCCAACAAACCCCAACTAGACCTTTTGGCTTGTCCCCGAGTCAACTCTAGTTTACCTCTTGTGTTTCTATCCCAAACAAAGGGGCTAATTTCAAAACGACCCTGACCACTTGTTCTTGAAAACCAAAAGGTTGCGAGCCCTTGTAACCATTTTGAGAGTGAGAGTTTAGCGCCTAAAATAAATTGTTGGGATTCTTTGTGTGGTGTGGTTGGTTTTGAGTTTGAATCATGCTCCTTTCTAAGTTTTCAAAGTTGTTGAGTCTTTGCAACTGTTGAAATTTTTCTATTGTATAAGGGAATAAGGAGGAAAACTCCAGTTGAGATTTGCTATTATCTTGAAATAATTGATGCATATTGACATCTAATATATCAATTTATTCTGGATTCTAGTTTTTCACTTTAGGGTCCAAGGTTGACTTGAATTTCATGTGTAGGTTTATGATCCTTTGCTACAAGTCATTTATTGCTTCTTCTCTCTATCTCTTGATAGTGGGCTAGTTAGTCATTGTCGAGTGTACTTTTGTGCTCTCTTTTGTTACAATCTTGAGTTGTGTTCTCTTTAACTCGAGATGTTAGAGTAGTGGCTCAATGTTATCCCCAAGTGTTCTTAGAATCCCCCCACCGACACTCTATGTCTAGCCATTTTGACCTGCTAGAACTATGCATTCTAATCTGACCAACCACAATCCTTTAATATGCATTGTACATGTTAGGTGGCCTCATTCCATTGATGCACATTTTTTGAAGAATAATACCTCTTCATCGGAGAATACAACAATCTTTCACACTTACATTCCCTTACAATCCTTTCTAATGACATTATTCCAACCATATCATCGGGATGTCACTTTGTCGAGACAAATATCAAATGTCCCCTCTACATACTTCAATATCTCCTCTGGATAGAATATCTCGATGATGCCATCAAAACACTCTCTTGAGGCTAGCTCACCACGTGGATTTTCTTCATACAACAATTTTCTTGATTGGTAAAGTAGATCCATAGACAAAATGATAAATTATATGTGCTATGTTGGAAAGTTGGTTGTCATTGATGTCAACACTAGAAGAAGTTCAGAAGCCTAGAAGCCCCTAGAAGTAATGGGTGATGTTAACCCTAGAAGAAGTCTAAAAGCCTCTAGAAGTGATGGGTGTATTTGAAGAAGTCTCCAAAGTGGTCCCCTTATGGTGTATCTTTAAGCATGGCCATCATGGGAAGACGCTTTGAAGAAGTCTACAAGTATCCCCTAAGGTGAATCAATATTATGCAATCTTTTACCACTTTTAATCATAACATGTAATCATTAACTTTATCAACAGTATATCATCAATATATCATGAGCAATAGCAACCATCAGAGCATAAAAAATAACCATAGATACACGGTACACTAGAATTTACGTGGAAACCCAAATGGGATAAAACCACATAATGTTTTCTTATATGTCAGAGATTAGATTCATAGGAAGCACCTACTTCCAAATTGTCTAGTGCCAATTGGAAGGAGGCATCGACTGATCCAAATGGATCCGAAAAGGAAAAAAATTAAAAGTTCTTGGATTCAGACAAAACCAGCGCCATCGCGTAGTGCTCGTCGTGCCAATTTCGATAGTATATTCGTTTTCGAAAATGGACTCTGTATGTGAAAGATATCGTAGTCTGAAGTTTTTCCCAAACAGGTAAAAAGTCAAAGTCAAAGTCAATAGTTCGTACTGCCGATGTCAGCAGTATGTCAATGTGACATGGCAGATGATGTCACGATGACATCAACATGCTGACGTGGCAACACCCGAGCATGAAATGTGTCAGGCGGTTTTGGCATTTTCGGGTGCTGATGTGGTAGGTGACTGAACTATACAGACTGACACATGGCAGTCCATACGATGACATGGACTAGTGACAGTTCAACACATGGCAGTATGAATTGACAAGTGTCAGTGAGTTGGTAGTGATGTGGCTTCCTTTGGGCATGACGTGTGGCAGTATGGAAAGCTGACTGTGTGGCTGACGGTGCAGTGACTCTGTATACGATCCAATTAGGTGATGACATGTGGCCCATTCACAAGGCACCACATGGCACCCTGGATCGGGCCCATAAGGCCTGGGTCAAAAATTTGTTATGATTGTGTAGGATTCAAACCCCCAACCTCCGGCTTAGGCAATGACTTTAGCACGGTGCACTAACCGCTCGGGCAATTTTGGTTCGTGTAAACATAAGTGGCATATATTAGTTTTATTATTGATTGATCCGAAGTATAGGCGATAAGTGCCCGGTCGACGAAGCTATCCCACCGACCAAGGTGCTAGACCAGAATCCATACGACAAGGGGCATGCCACATATCAATCAACGTGGGCTTAAAACTATGGTTTATGCCATGTTATTGCAAATTGCGCGCCTATCCACATATGTGGGTCAAAAACTATGGGTTATAGTTTTATTATAAACCTTTTTAAAAGGTGTATACCATATATAAAGGAGATACGACCCAATTTTGTGCCAAGAAAGGTGGGAGGTTGGGATTAGACCTCCCCACCTCATCCTTTTTAAGCCAAAACTTTTACGAGCTCTACTACAGGTCGAATTTATGCAGAGAATTGCATAACAATCCATTTTATTCAGAGAAGCCAATGAGGTAGTGAAGCTTTGCGGGCCATTTCCGTAAGCTACGCTCAGTCTTTTTCAGTGCCGCCATTTGCATCAGGTTCCTAAGATAGAGAAGAACACAAAAGAGTCTATCAGAGACCAAATTGATGTAATTTTGATACATGTGTTAAGCATTGAAGATTAATAAGAAGCCTCCCACTGAAGACAAAGGCCCTAAGACGTAAAAAAATTTGTGCCGAACTCCGTTATCAATCTTTGGCGTTATGGTTTGATGTTCTTATAGTCTAATTTATGTTCTGATTTATTTATAATGGCTACATAATTATTCCATTAAGCATCTTCTTCTTCTCTTTAAATCCTAAATGGAAAAATAACTCATGCATAAACTTAACCATAGCCATTTAAAAGATTATTTCAAATCAAGTGGTATCATAGTAGGTTGACAATTGGTTGTTTGAGTATGCATGATTACCAGGGAAATGTTAAGTCGTGGTGAAGGAGAGATTGTAGAAGGAGATCCTGAGATTGGATCAAGAAAGAGGACATCTCAAAGCAATAAGATGGCATCAGAAGAAGGACTTTCTCAAAATGAAAGAGAGTTTCAAAAAAAATTCTTTGCCATGTCGAAGATGGTAAAAGTATTGTATGATGATTATTTGGAAAGGAAGAGACCTGTTCAAGGGGAATATTCAAAGAAAGACAAAAGTGAAGAAGGAGAGGACCCTCCTTCACCTCCTTCATCTCCATATTATTCTTCTTCAAGTACAAGTTAAAATCCTACTTCTGCAAGAAAACATTCTCATAAACATAAGCTTGACATGCCATTACTTGATGTGAAATTCGAGTTGCCCATGTATAATGGAGAAGTCAATGCTAAGAAGCTTGATAACTGGGTCAGATAGAGGGAGGTATATTGCAGTGTG
Organism: Picea glauca; assembly: GCA_000966675.3. Classification (NCBI taxonomy): domain Eukaryota; kingdom Viridiplantae; phylum Streptophyta; class Pinopsida; order Pinales; family Pinaceae; genus Picea; species Picea glauca. Next base: position 808,541 of record JZKD02S1674767.1, read on the forward strand.
CAACAAATCAATGATGAGGCAACAAGGATCAAATTGGCATCACTTCGTCTTGCAAGCACAACACTCATATGGTGGTAGAGTAAGTTGCAACATGGTACTCAACAAATTGGTAATGTGTTTCCATCATGGAAAGATTTTATTTTTGCACTTAGAAAACAGTTCTATCCTTTGGGGTATAAGGAGAAGGCTTTAATTGAATGGAAAATTCTTAAATTAAGAAAAGAAAATTTGGTGCAAGAATACATAGATGAATTTCGTAAGATGGCTTTGATGTTAGATATTCCATTACATACACTAGAAAACTCTTATGAAGTATATAGGAGGTTTTCTTGCACATATTCGTAATACTGTGTTTATGTTTGGACGTATTAATATTGATGAGGTTTATGTTCAAGCAATGTATATTGGAGCAGGGAAAACCAGAGTTGGTGTATCATGGGAATCATCTTTAAAGAAAGAAGGCAAAGGAAAAGGGAATGGGAAGAAAGCAAACTCAACGTCAGTGAAGGAAGAGAATCTCTCTTGCAAGCATTGCAAGAAAGAAGGACACAATGATGAACATTGCTAGAAATTGCACCCAGAGAAGAGACCGAAGTGGTTCAAAGAGAGGAAAGGGAGGCAAAAAGTTACAACAACAACACATCCAACAGACTTGGGGTCAGATTCAGGGGATGAGTCTAAAATTACAACAATTGGTTTGTCAAGTGATGATTACGAAGATAGATGCAAATTGTTTCATATAAGGGTCATAATGAAACATACTAAGATTGATACATTGTTAGATAATGGATATCAATCTAACTTAATTTCAAAGAAAGTGGTTAAACAATTGGGATTGACAACTAAGTTACATCACAAACCTTACTCACTTAAATGGATAAGCAACAATCATAAATTGCCCATAACAAAGCAATGCACTTTAAGGTTTGCAATTTCATCAAAGTTTGTGGATGAGGTAACATGTGATGTCGTGATACTAAATGAATGTGGAATGGTCTTAGGAAGCCCTTATTTATATGATCGCAAAGCAATCTTATTCAGGGAACATAATCGATATCACTTGTTTAAGAAGGGAACTGAATATGTTGTACATGCTCATCATATAAAAGAAAATCAAATTGTACTAAGGATGGAACAATTAAGAAAGGTAGCATATGCAAGAAACATACCTATAATTGTGCCAAGTAAAGCAGTTGATCTTGAGCATGAACATGATATGGTTGTAGGATGTGAGTTGAATCGTACTTCACTTCAAGATAAGTTAATGTCGTGCAAGCCCGTCAAACATATTGGTTCATTTTTCAGTCATATTTATGATATTATCGCTGCTAATGTTTTCTACATGGAAGGCAGTGGATTCAGTAAGATGTGAACAAGTTCAAATGGATAACAATATGATTTCAGTTGTCATGGTTATTATGCAATTGATTGTGATGTGACAGGTGCACATGATAGAGTTTAAAGACAAAGCACAAGTGGGGAGGACTATCCCGCACTTGATGTCTGGTTAATATCCTTTTGGAGGACCAAAAGATCTCAGTGGGGAGTTGTGATCCAAATGGATCCAAAAAGGCCAAAAATTCAATGTTCTCGGATTTGGATGAAACTGACGCCATCACATAGTTCTCGACGTGCTGATTTCGATAGTATATTCTTTTTCGAAAATGGACTCCGTATGCGAAAGATAACACAATCTGAAGTTTTTCCCAAACAGACAAAAAGTCAAAGTCAAAGTCAACAGTCCATATTGTTGACGTCAACATGACATGGTAGATGACATCAACATGATGATGTGGCAGCACCAGAGCATGATGTGTGTCAGGCGGTTTTGGCATTTTTGGGTGCTGATGTGGTAGGTGAATAGATTGTACGAACTAACACGTGGTAGTCCGTACGATGACGTGGACTAATGACAGTTTGACATGTGGCAATATGGATTGACAGGTGGCAGTGAGCTGGAAGTGATGTGGCTTCCACTAGGCATGACGTGTGGTCGTACATAAAGCTTACTGTACAACAGACAATGTAGTGACTGTGTATACGGTCAAATTGGGCGACGACACGTGGCTCAATCATAAGGTGCCATGTGGCACCCCAAATTAGGCCAATAAGGCCTGGGTCAAAAAAAAAATCTGACTACGCAGGATTCGAACCCCCGACCTTCGGCTTAGGCAACAACTTTAGCACAGTGCGCTAACAACTCAGGAAATTTTGGTTCTTGTAAACATAAGTGGCATATATTAGTTTTATTATTTATTGATCCAGAGTATAGGGGATAAGCGGTCGATCAACGAGGGTAGCCCGCCGACCAAGGTGCTAGAGTAGGAGCCATACGATGGGGGGCGCACCACATATCAATCAACGTGCGCTTGAAACTATGGTTTATGCATGTTATTGCAAACTGAACGCTTATCCACATATGTGGGTCAAAAACTATGGGTTATAGTTTTATTATAAACCTTTTTAAAAGGTGTATACCATATATAAAGGAGATATGACCCGGTTTTATGCCAAGAAAGGTGGGAGGTTGGGATTCAACCTCTCCACCTCATCCTTTTTAAACCAAAACTTTTACCAACTCTGCTACATGTTGAATTTATGCAGAGAATTGCAAAACAATCCATTTTATTTAGAGAAACTAGCGAGGTAATGAAGCTTTGCTGGCCATTTTCGGGAGCTACTCTCAATATTTTTCAGTGCCGTCAGTTGCATCAGGTTCCTAAGACAAAGAAAAACACAAAAATTTTTATCATAGACAAAATTTATGATAAAATAAGTGTAAGTGTAAACTCACTGTCACTACCATTGATCCCCCTTCCTGGCCCCATCCCGCCACCTTGAAATATAAGTGTAAACTCACTGTCACTACCATTGATCAACCTATAACTCCCATTGTCACTGATACAATAACCAACCTATCATTGTCACTGTCACCGATATACCACCATCAACCAAATATAACCAAATCCACTCATATGGATACCAAAACCATCACCAAACCATATACATCAACCACGAGCTCAATTTTCAATTTCCAACAAATAGCCCAAAATATACACCATCAAAATATGCCAACAAATAGCCCAAAAGATGCACCCTGGTTAGTAGAGTTAGTGAGAAAAATTTAGGAGCTAGTCTAGGGTTAGTTTAGGAGCTAAGAGTTAATTAGTAGCTAGGGTTATGCAGCTTTAATGGTTGTAGGTTAAAGTTTGTAACGACAATTGAAGTAGTGGGAGAAGGGGGACACCCTCATAGGGGAAGACTCCTCTCAATGTGACAAACCAACTCCAAGCAAGAGATATTTCAAAAGACAAAATTTCTTGTTTCCCAAGGCAATGATTTGATATCTCCAATGCAAAAAATAGATGACTAATGCCTTTACTATTGGGTTAATGGAGTCAATTAAATGAACTAGAGATGCTACTTCCTGGGGGGTGTAAATCCTCTTACTTCCTCAAACAAACCCTTGCAAAATCAATGAACTTTAAGCAATAAATGATGGATACTAGAGTGGAGGTGTAAATACTCTTACTTCCTACTTAGCTCCTAGCACAATAATCCTTGACTTGAAACAATGATAGCATAAGCGTAGAAGACCATACCAAAATCAAGAAATATGCTAAGACAATCCACCATAAAAGCTAGAAATCATTCATCCAAGGCTAGCACCTCACTCCTCCATCAACCATTCACAAGAGATATCCATAAACAAGTGCACAAGAGACAAATATACCAAGTGTATCAAAAATTTCAGATCCAAGTCCTCTCACAAGAGGAAGAGTTATGTGAAAGTGAGATCTTATGATCTCTTATTTATACAAAATGTCACCAAGGTGACTTGTCCACATATTGAGGGGTGAAGCACAAGACTAAGAGTCAACAACTGTAATCTTGCCCCCTTTAACAAATTAATATTAAACAATTCATTTAAAATTTCACGTTTGCACAAGGAAAACCCTAATTTACATGGACGTCTCCCCTTTAGGGGACATTTTACCACTTAGAAGAAGTCGTTGGTGTTGGAGAGGCATGGGTGGGCCTCCAAAGGCCACATATCAAGCATCTAGGAAATATCCTCATGGTCCAGAGTTCCTTCTGCTCAAAATGTCAACGTGTCAATGAGTGGCTACATAACGACCAAAACCTAGCCCCCAAAGTGACATCATGCCCAGGGAGGTGACGTTTTTCCTCTCCTAGGCAAGTTGTTTGGCAAGTGAAGCATGGGCTAGGTCCATCCAGTTGTCCTCTAGGCCTTCAATATTTCATCTATGTGATCCAACATGTGGACCCTTGGAATCCAACCTGTGGGCTTATAACCCCGTGGAATCCCAAGCTAGGCTTGTTCTCCCAAAACTGTCCACCAAATAGGTCTTGCAAAGAAAAATGAGCACACCCTCCAAGGATGTCAAGTCATAACATCATGATAAGTGAATCCAATCAATAAATGAGCCACCTAAGCATGTGCATCAAAGATCACTATATCAAACAATTAATTGCTCAAAGACACTATGTGACTTGTCAAGCTTGAGTATGGGAGGGTTGACGAAGTGTCCTATTGGGTAGATCTTTCTCTAGTTCCAAGAGAGTTTCCAAGAGATCCCTCTCTAAGCCATGTAAAGTGGAGGAAGTGGTTGGGATCGAGACTCAATGGGCATACGACTCATGAAATTTAAGGGGTCGTAGTGTCTCATTCATGGGTGCCTTTGTAGAGGGTTGTGTGGTACCTTCGTTCACAATGCACTTTTTCCAAGCCCATTAATTGAGATTATTTTATTCTTTCATAATTTTAAGGAGAGGTTGAAGGTCATTGCCCTGGCGTGATGACCAGATAATGGCAATGTCACCCACAAACACCTAGTGGAAATGAGAAGGTTGGCTTGTGATGAGACCCCCTTTCTCTCAGCCATGCAATTGAGAGCCATTACCCTGGTTTGGTGACCAGATGATGGCAATGTCATACCACTAGATATTGATGGACATTATAGGTCGGCTCGTGATGAGACCTCCTATCCTTAAACTAACCTTTTAGGCATTCTTTATTATATTGTGGGTCCCCTTTACTCAAAGATAAGCGTTTCACTGCTTTCCTGGGTGAGCCTTGGGCAAAGCATCTGGAAGGTTCATACAAGGCTTTTATCTTTTACCCAACATCAATACCTTTGGGCCTTCAAACCCTTCTTCCCATAGAATGAGGGACGACACCTTCTTGGGTCAATACACCCTAAAATCCCAAGAGATAAGGAAATGGCAGAGAATAATGATGAAAAGTGGTAAGTATGGTCGAGAATGGTACTGTGGCTCTTCAAGGGAGTTCCTAATAGAAAACCCATCCCCGAGGAAGACCACTTACTAGGGCACAATGTCAACCACCAAGGTGAAGCAGGGCAAAAGGCATAATGTCCAAGCATATATCATGAAATCTAGAGCAATATAATATACAACATACTCAAATGGCTTAAATATTGAAATGATGCTCACCATAATACTGACTTGTACCTCATGGAGCAAGTCACACTGCCTTCCAGAAGCCAACTGATGTGGTGGATGCCATCTGCAAATTTGTGACCATCTGTGGTGGTGAGTGGGGTTTCCAATTATGCAAAAGGGTATTGTTGGTCATGTAGTCTTCTCAACACTCCATATCTGCAACCTGAGGGCGTAGAGACATAATCTCCTTAGTTGTCCACAAAATGGGGATAACAGATAGCACAACCCAAACTCTGCTGTTCCTTTAAGATATATGAAGATCCTTTTTATTGCTATAACATGAGTTTCCTTCAATGCTACTTGAAATATTACAACTTGTCCAATTGCTTGCATTACATTTGGTCTTGAAGTTGTCACATAGAGTAGGATGCCAATCATCGATATGTAGAGTCTTTGATCTGCTTCCTTAGACTCATATTATTTACTTAACTTGCAACCAATCACCATAGGAGTACTTACTAGTTTTCAATATTCCATTCCGAACTTCTTCAACATTTGTTTGATGTAATTGATTTGTGAAATGAAAATTCCTTCATTCAACTGAGATATCTGAAGTCCCAAAAAGATTGTTAATTCACCAACTAGTGACATTCCAAACTCATTCTGCATGTCTTGGGAAAACTTCTTACTCATCATGTCATCATCACTTCCAAATATAATGCCATCCACATATACTTTAATGATGAGTATGTTGTTCCTATCAATATTCATATAGAGATTTCTATCTGCATTTCCCTTTATGAATCCTTGTTCTTGCAAATAACTGTCCAATCTGGAATACCAGGCTCTAGGGGATTGCTTGAGTGATCTGAATCAGATCCGACAAGAAAAATTGGCTATTGACACAAGACTCAAAGTTAACAACACTGGTATTGTTAAGGCTATGGACAATGGAGGAGATCGACTTGTTGACATGAAGGTCCCCATGTCATCATGATTGATGTCCAATTTTGTATATAATGTATGTAAGGTAGGGAAATATATGGTTGTATGAAAATGAATAAACCCATGTGGGATAAAATACAAATAAATAAAGAAACGATGAAGAGATGAATTGGAGAGAAGCTGAAGCATTGGGGACGCCTAACCTTCCAGTTATCCTCCCAGTCGACTTAACATTCTATATAATGTATCCCCATAATGAGAAAGGGGTTCTTTGGCTATGAATTATGTAGAGAGGCTTCCCAGATGTTACTGAGGAGCAGAGACATGTACCAGAGAGCCTGGAACTTTCCCATTGCTAAATAAATAAGAGCTTGGCCAAAGCCAAAAGAATGTTGGTTTTCTCGATTGGGTTTCCAGGGTAAAAATCTGAGTCTATGTGTGATAATTGTCATGCTTTATGTTTGCTTATGAATGGTTAATGTTGTTGGACACACCTACCACACTTAGAGGGGGGGGAGGGTGAATGAGTGTGGGGCTCTTTTTCCCAAAACTTCCCTCTTGCACAAAAACTCATCAATTAGCATTCAACATTTATTCATTACCAATTGTTTTCATTTATAACCAGTTATATGTGAGCACATATCAACAATATATCATCAACAAGTCATCACCACAATGAACACAAAGAACACAAAATGTATGTACAATTTTCTTTTTATTGCGGACTACAATCCTTGGTGTTTATCAACAACAACTGAATAGAGTATAACTCTACAAGAGGACTAGCTCTATATGCAAGACTCAGCTTGCATTCTCAGCAGCAACTGAGATGAGGCAACAATCCTCAACAAATATCAATATGTACCATAAATAAGAGCATCAACCATGCACCAACCTGTGCCAAACAACCTATAATCAACTTGTACCATAAACAAGTGCATCCAACCAAGTACCAAGTATATACCAATCATGTGT
>JZKD02S1674767.1:815897-832110 GCA_000966675.3 Picea glauca
ACATATTATATTACATAAATCATCAATCAATCAATCCTTTGAAATCAATCAATCACTTGACATCAATCAATCAAACCATTGGCATCAATGACAACATGATCCAACAAATGTATGCACTGTAATTTAATGTTTGTTTTTGTATATTCTAGAGACGAGGAATTCATGTTGTTATTATTAATTGATGTCTCTCCGTCAAGAGCCGTTGCTATTCATTCAGGGGTTTTTAATTTTGTTTTTAGTTGTTGATCTTATAATCGACCTCATTGGGCATTTTTGGTTGGCCATAAATAATAGACATCACACACACACACACACACACACACACACACACGTTTGAGGTTGTCTAGGCATTCATTCGCTGCCCATGAACCATATCCACGTTTTTTCAAACTTTCCCGCTACCAAATTTTCCCAAAACATTTTCCTTCGTTGTCGTATACCGAATCGACTTCTAAAATGATCTTGGTTGTCGGTGAAAATTAAAATTGACCTGCAAACATTTTTAATTGTCGGGGATATTAAAAATTGATTCCCCTACATTTTATGCATCGCGGGTTACTCAAATTTGTTCCAAAATGTTTTTTGACATGACTGGTGAGTGAATTCACCCTCCGACATTTCTTCCAACTGCTAGTCACAAAAGACTCGACTTGGTTTCTCTTTTGTTCAAATTTCTTTCCTCGTTCAACTGATAGACATCTCTTGGTCGACTCGACTTAGAAGAAATCCGACTTGAGTAATTTCAACTTGAGTGATTTCAAATTGGGTAAATCCGACTTGAGAAATTTTGACTTGTTTCGACTTGACCCGACTTGTTTTGACTTGACCCAAATGGTTTTGACTCGAACCATCTTGTTTCAACTCGACCCAACTTGCTTCATCTTGCATTTCCCGACTTGACTTGACTGAATATTTCTTCCCGACTCGACTTGACTCATTATTTATTTCTGGCTCGACTTGGAACTGTATTGGTCAATAATTTTTCTGACATCTAAACAACCGTAGTTATAATTATTTTAACGAGGAGTTCTGTGTTGGTGAGATGGATAGGCTATAAGCCTCTCGTTTACGGATCATATGGTACCATAACATATTTTCAAATACATCAAGTGAGACCTGTATGGTAAGTACCCACAATGATTACCAAATAAAGAGACAAGAATTTTTGTTAGGGCTAGCGTGAAGTAGAGCATCAAGAATGCCAGGGGAACATTATGAAGAGGAAGAAGATCCCAGGGACATATTGGATCGTTTTGAGCAGAGTTTAGCTACATTAACATAAATAGTGTCAGAGATATTGGCAGTGAAGGGAAAGGGAACACGATCAACAGATGATGGGCATGAAGGCCCTAAAAAGGAAGAAAATAAGCCATAGACAGAATGTAAGCCCGAGCCAGAAATGGGAGAGTGAAACTACATCAAGACACATGTACCTTTTTATGTAGAGGCTAAGGTGGACATAAAGCCTTATGCTGGAGAAGTGTATGCTATCAAGATGAACCAATGGCTACAACAGATGTAAGGGTACTTTATCATTCATGAAGTAACTAGAAAACAAAAGATTATGCTTGGTTGAAGCTTGAAGGCCATGCTTTGACATGGTGGGAAAGTGATGCAGTAAACATAACACTAGGAAAGGAGCCACCAATGAATGACTGGGAAGTGTTTAAGAACATGATCAAATATCAATTTTATCAAGTAGGATATGAGGAACACCAAAAAATAGTATGTCATTAATTCAGAAAGAGACAAGGACAATCAATGCAATAGTTCATGACAAAGTTAAGGAAGAGAGAAATTTAGATGGGAGTCTCTCTTAAAAGTACACTCATGTTGGTCAAGTGTTTTGGGGCATTGTTGCCTTAGATTTGCAGAAAATTGATGTTATTCAGACCAAAGGCAATTGATGAGGCCAACTTTCAAGCACAATACCTTGAGGGAGACAAGCAGAAGCAACAAACAAATCCTCACAAGCAAGTAGAACCATAAGAGCAACAAAGAAAGAGGAAAAACAAGAATATGTGGAAATAGAAGAAGGTTCACCCTAAGAAGCACCCCAAATATTTTCAGAAAAAGAAGAAGAAAGCATTAATATCAGTGGATGTTGAGGAACAAGTGGATAACACATATGATCCATATTTTATGAGCAGAACGAAATGACTACAAATTATTACTAGATGCTTAACACAGAATAACAGAGATACAATAAAACTGGTTTTCTATTCAATAAGGAAATAAGCTGAAACTGTAAAATGCAACGGAAAACAAGATTGCTGGAATGGTGGTGGCTTATCTCTGAGAAGAGATGTGACAACGACGCTCATTCGCCAGAATATCATTACAATGAGGCTCTCAAGGAAACAAGAGTTTCAAAAACCCTAAACATCCAAAAACCTAACCCTAGGAGATGAAGCGCCAAAAGTCATGTGGGCCCCGTTTGGGTAAGTCAGTACATCAACTTCCCGGGGTCGTAACTTTTGAATATGATCTCCGTTTTAGGCGTATGATAGCCCATTGGAAATATCTATCCGAGGAATACAACAATCGCATCGTAACATACCCCAAAAAACATCGTCTAGGGCCTCAAAATGGCTCCGGAAGTTCAGGACCCGAAAAACTGCTAAAAATAGTAAATTATCAAAATTGCTAGAAAGCTGTTTTGAGCCAGCTAGAAAAGGTGGGTGGCCACCAATATCCACCTGGATCAATCCTCCATCCTTAGGAAGAAATGGTATCCATTGCGTTGATTTCCCCCATCAGATGAAGAAATTTCTGCTGAATTTGGCTCTGGGTGAGCCACTTTCCCTGGTGCAGGAGCTGTCCTACTTTGACGACTCGATAAAGCTGGATCCTTTGTTGTCGAGTGCCCTTGATCTGTGTGTCGACAATATGATCACTGGATGCCTGTTGTATGCAGTCGGGGTTGAGCTCTGTTGGTGTCAGTTTTTCTGCTACGTCTGAGGTGTCCAATAATGGTGGGAAATAAGGCTGAAGGAGGTCCACGTTGAACACTGGGTGTAGGCCAAGGAAAGGAGGAATGTTGAGCGCAAAATCATTATTCCCCACAGCCTTGGTGATGGTGTACAACCCATAATGGAGTGGGTGAAGCTTCCGATGGGGTCCTGTAAGATGTTCTTTCTGCAAGTGCAACCAAACTTTTTCGCCCACCTGAAACTTATGTGGAACCCGATGTTGATCATGGCACTGCTTGTACTTGTCATTGGACTTCTGTAGGATATCCTGAACCTGTTGGTGGATGTGATGGATCCTATGAATGAATCGGGTGGCTTTGTTAGCCTTAGTTGGAGCAGGAGAGGAGTCGGTCGAGGTGACTGCAAGGGGAAGTGCAACATCTATGGGACCCAATGGTTGGAATCCCAACCCCACCTGAAAGGGGCTGTGGTTGGTTGAGCTATGCAGGGCTCGATTGTAGCTATGATGGACATAAGGAAGACTCTCATCCCATGTGCGAGGGTGCTTGGAATTCTACATGCGTAGGATATGCATGATCATTCGATTTATGACCTTGGTTTGGCCATCTGTCTGGGGGTGGAAGGCTGTGGATTTGGTGAGCTTGGTGTCCAACAGTGACTAGAGGCTCGACCAAAATGTGCTGAGAAATCAACTGTCCTGATATGAGACTATGGTTTGTGGGATTCCAAAATGTACCCAGACTCGTTCAAAGAAGAGCTTGGCAGTGGCTTCTGCTGTGATGCTCTTCTTGCAAGCAACCATAATCACCATCTTAGAAAAGCGATCAACAACCACAAAAACACAGTCATTTCCCCACTTGGTGTATCAGAGGCCCGACATGTAGTCCATTGAGATGGATTTCCATGATATGTCAGGAGTAGGAAGAGGGGTGTACATGCCCTGTTTCTTAGTAGTTGGTTTGGCAATAACGCAGGCARTGCAAGACCTGATATACTTGCTGACCTCCTGTTGAAGTTTCGGCCAGTAGAAATGTTTTTGTAGCATCGCCACTGTCTTTTCGATGCCAAAGTGTCCTGYGACCCGACTGTAGTGGGATTCCCATATCAGATTCGCTCGCTCACTTGAGGGAATACATATATGGCCCAGATGACACAACAACCCATCCTGAAGATGGAAATTATCGACRACTGCCTTTGCACCCAACATTTGGTAGGTGGTGGCGAAGTCTGGGTCTCTCTCATAGAGTTGGGGCCATCYAGAGGTCTCATGGCTACARGAGTCTAGCATTGTGGTGAGTGCCGCGAATGGTGGTCTGCTGAGGCAATCAACGACACGGTTGGTGCTTCMTGTTTTATACTTGACGTTGAGGTGGAATTGCTGCAAGTATGTGGACCACTTTTGATGGTGGTCATTCTACAATTTTCCTTGTGTCTGCATGAACTGCAATAGCTTATGATGAATGTGGATGACAGTCTCCCTCCGAAGAATGTAATGTCTCCACTGGCGGCAGGCTTTCACAATGGAGTACATTTCTTTGTCATAAGTAGGGTACTTATGGACATCATCTGATAGTGTCGCACTATGATAGGACACGGGGTGGACACGTTGCGTGAGAACGACACCCACAACATAGTCTGAAGCATCAGTCTCAATCTCAAAGGACTGCTTTAGGTCTGGTAGTGAAAGTACTGGGGCTGAGCACAAACACTGCTTCAAATCATCGAATGCTTGTTGTTGGGGCCGACCCCACACAAATTTATCCTTACCACCACCCCTAGTTATTTGGCTGAGGGCCCATGCAATATGGGAGAATCCCAACACAAACCTGCGGTAGAAATTGGCGAGGCCCAAGAAAATCCAAAGATTAGTGAGTGTGGTTGGGGCTGGCCAGTCACAGATGACTTGGATATTGTCTGGATCCACATGTACGCCATGTTGATCAATGATGTAGCCTAGGTAATGTACCCTATTCATACCGAAGGAGCATTTTTCCAAGTTGGCGTATAGCTTGTGCTGTCGCAGGGTGTGCAGAACCTGCTAAATATGCTGCAAGTGTTTGGCCCAAGTCTTGCTATAAATGAGAATGTCATCAAGATACACCACTACAAAAGTGTCGGTGAATGGTCGCAGGATATCTTCCATCATCCTCATGAAAGTGGATGGAGCGTTTGTCAGACCAAAGGGCATGACCAACCATTCAAAAAGACCTTCCTTTGACTTGAAGGCGGTCTTCCATACATCTGTTTGTTCTATCGGGACCTGGTGGTAGCCAGACTTCAGATCAATCTTACTGAAGTATTTCCCCCCCATGAGTTGATCAAGGAGGTCATCGATTCGGGGAATCAGGTACCGGTTTCTGACTGTGATTTTATTCAGATCCTGATAATCAATGCAAAGTCACCAGGTTCCATCTTTCTTCTGTACCAGCACGATTGGGCTCCTGCAAGGTGATGAGCTAAGACATATGTGCCCCTTCTGGAGAAATTATTGGATCTGTCGCTTGATCTCCTCATTCTTTAACAGAGAGAGGCGATAGACTGGCCCATTGGGCAGCGGTGTGCCAAGGGTCAGATCGATGGGGTGCTTGACCTGGCAGTGCAGAGGTACCCCGGTAGGTGAGGAGAAGATATCCGAGTATTCTTCCATGACCTTATCTACTTGCTTCTACTGTGTGGAGAGGTCGACCGCAGAGACCTTGGATGTGGTTGTGATTTTTCTCTCATTCTGAGAGCGAATCATGAAGAAGACAAACTTCCCCGTCTGAGAGATGACCTTCCTGCATTTCTTAGCAGAGATCAAGGAAATAGCACTAGGTGGGACAACCTCAGGTATCCTATACAATTTCATTTTCAAAGTAATAATAACACTACGAGGCCTAGACTCATATACAACATGACATTTCCATAAATAAGGTTGGCCCAAAATAACATCACAAACTTCGAGAGGAGAAAAATCACACAATACCTCATATTTTAAGGGCTTGATGTTGTACAACAGTCGACACTGTTGGCTGACGTGAAGATTGCTTCCTTGGCGGAGCCATCCAATGGTATAGGGTTGTGGGTACGGCAGGGTCAGCCGCTTGATGACCTCTACTGAGATGAGGTTCTTCTGGCTACCACTATCAACAGTGAAGTGCAATGGGGTTCCTTTTACCCACATCTGTGAATGGAGGAGGCACTCTCCTTCTTCTGGCTCATCTGGTTCACCATGCTGGAGCTTGGTGGTAGCAATGGTGGCACTGGGTTCTGCGTCAATGATTCGTCTTCCCCTTTCTGGTTTTTCTCAGAGTCAGAACCCACATCTGATTTAGAGGCTTTCACTTCGGCCACCAGCGTCTTCTTTGAGCGGCAGTCAGCAGTGTTATGCCAAGGGCTCTTATGGAAGTCGTACCACTTCATGATATCTTTCTTTGTCTTTCCAGTGTCCTTCTTTGCTTGTGGCTTGGACTGGTTGTATTGATACTATCCATATTTGCTCTGTCCTTTGTTCTGTGGGTTGGGGCCACCCTTTCTTGGCTTTTGTTGTGAGGGGTTGCCCGACCCAAATTTTCGCGTCTTTTGTTTGAGCTTCTGCTCGATTTTGACGACATATCGGTAGGCCCCGCCCAAGGATGAGATGTCCATAAATTTCATTTCGGTCTGGATGTATCTATGCAGAGCACCACGATACTTGAGCACCAGATGTCTCTCCGAATCTTTGATACCCAACTTGGTGCGCAAGGTATGGAAGATATTTGTGAAATTTGGCACTGCTCGGTCTCTTTCTTGTCGCAGTGTGGTCCATTTGGTATAGAAGTCGTCATAACTTCTGACAGGGTAGTATTGTTCCTTAATAGAATCCCTGAAGGATTCTGAGGTGGCCGTGACTGTAAATAATGAGGGTTCCTCTGTTTCCTTTTGCTCACAGAAAGTTTCCCACCAATCTTTGACATGGGGAACGACTTTGAGGAGTGCAAAAGTAATCTTTTCTCTATTCAAAAAGTTATGGACAAAGAAATACCCTTCTAGTAGATTCAACCACTTGTCTACAACATTTGCATCTATCTGACCTTCAAATATAAGAATATCGAAGTTTATTTGTACCTTGAAGGGGGCAGGGCCTCCGCTCGAAGAAGATGTGTTGCATGTTGGTAGTCGCCGAAGGATTTGCGCGAAATTATCCATCTTCTCGTTCCTCTGTTGCGTGAGGGATTCCTCAATCAATAATTTGAAAGGATCACCTGTCCCATCATCTTTCTTTTCTCCTTCCATTAGAGGTCACTTGGGTGTGTGAGAGATTTTTTCCTCAAGAGAAACAAGCTCGAGACCCAAATCTTTGTACTCCGACCTCGTTGGGGACATGCATTAAGACGACAAGGAGAAGACCGCTCTGATACCACTGATACGGATTTTATGAGCATAATGAAATGACTATAGATTATTGCCAGATTCTTAACACATAATAACATAGATACAATAAAACTGGTTTTCTATTCAATAAGGAAATAAGCTGAAACTGTAAAATGCAGCGGAAAACAAGCTTGCTGGAATGGTGGCGGCTTATCTATGAGAAGAGATGTGACGTGTGCACTCATTTTCCAGAATATCATTACAATGAGGCTCTCAAGTCATTTTTACAATAAATAGGAGTTTCAAAAACCCTAAACATCCAAAAACGTAACCCTAGGAGATGAAGCACCAAAACTAATGTGGACCCCATTTGGGTAAGTCAGTACATCAACTTCCTGGGGTCGTAACTTTTGCATACGATATCCGTTTTAGGCGTATGATAGTCCATTGGAAAGATATATCTATATGATGAAATTTTGCAAACGCAACATACCCCAAAAAACGTCGTTTAGGGCCTCAAAACGGCTCCAAAAGTTCAGGACCCAAAAAACTGCTAAAAATAGTAAATTATCAAAATTGCTAGAAAGTTGTTTTGAGCCAGCTGGAAAAGGTGGGTGGCCACCGATATCCACCTGGATCAACATAAGACCTAGAAGGGAAGATTAATTGCACTAATCTTCAAAAAGAGGTGGCATTAGTTGGTTGCAATCACAAGGAGGAGAAGGAAATGACTGAACTTTTCTACATTAAAATCAACATGAAGCAAAGCAAGGTGGATTGTTTGTTCAATCCAAGTTCATGATCCAACTTGATATATGCACAATTGATTGAGAATCTCGGGATGGAGACTCAAGGTCATCCACATCCATACACCCTAGGCTAGGTAAGGCAACATGTGGAATTTAAAGTGAAAAAGTAATGCAAATTTAAGTTTCCATCAATCATATTTATGTTGATGAAGTAGTTGCATATGTGGTTCCTCTAGACATATGTGGAGTCATCTTGGGAAGTCCATATATGTATGTGAGGGATGCTATCTTCAGAAGGAGAGAAAAGTAGTACAATCTATTCAAGGCTGGAAAAGCTTATGCCATAAATGCATACAAGAATAAAGCTAAGATCTCTTTAATCAATGCTCACCAAGAAAGAAGAATCACGGGAAGTACAAAGAAGTTTGTGTCGTTGTTCCTGAGAAAATGAAAGCAACAAGGATAAGGCATAAAGTTGGAGATGAATGAATCTTTGGAAATATATAGTGGCTAGCAACACTAACAATTATAACAACTAATTCAAACCTATATGGAAGTGTTTCAAGAGCCTCAGGGGATGTCGTCCAAGAGAGAGGTTGAACACAAGATTCAATTGTTGCCAGAATCACCACTGCCTAAGATTGGGATGTCTAGGTAGTCCATCATAGAAGAAAATGAAGTAAAGAAGCAGTGCAATAGTTGTTGGAGAAGGGAGTCGTCAGACCCAGTACATCATCGTGTGGTTCACCCATCATCATGGTGCCGAAGAATGTGCATTGACTATTGTGCCTTGGATAAGGTCACCATCGGTAATAGATATCCTTTTCCAAGGAATGATGATTTTTTGGATCAACTGCAACAAGCTAAATTCTTCACTAAGTTGGACCTCAAATCAGGTTACCACCAAGTAAGGTTCAAAACAGAAGACATGTGGAAGACAACGTTAAAAAAAATACAAGGTTTGTATGAATGGTTAGTAATGCCTTTTGGATTATGCAATGCACCTGCAACATTTATGAGACTCATGAAAAATGAACTAAGTCCCTTCATTGACTCTTTTTATCTAGATGACATACTAATCTTTAGCAAGACTAGGAAAGATCACCTCTCACATGTGACACATGTATTAGATACCTTGAAGAAGAGTCGGTTGATTTCCAACTTGCGGAAATTTGAGTTTTGGATGACTTCCTTGATATATCTTGGACACATGATTAGAGGAGGAGATATGAGGGTAGATCCAGAGAAGATTGCAACCATCACACAATGGCCTATTCCCACCAATGTGACAGAGGTCAGGAGTTTCATGGGAGAAACTCAGTATTTTAGAAAGTTCATTGTCAACTTCTCCACAGTAGTAGCTCCATTGCATGCCATAAATGTCAAAGGAAATAACTTTTAGAGGGGTAAGATACAACAAAGAGAATTTGAAGACTTGAAGAGGAAAATTAGTGATGCTCCAGTTTTATCCATGCCAAATTTGAAGCGACTGTTTGAGCTGGAAACTTATGCAAGTGGAGATGCATTAGGAGCAATACTCATGCAAGGAGGAAGACATGTGTGCTATCTTTCAGAGTTGTTTCATGGAGTAGTTCTTGACTATCCCACATGTGATAAGGAGCTCTTTGAAATTGTACAAACAATGAATAAGTGGAAGCATTACCTCTTGGGGAAAAAGACAATCATACACACATATCATCAACCTCTTAAGTATCTACATAGTCAGATCAAGATGATTCAAGTGAGACATTACAAGTGGTTAGGTTTATTGCAACAATTTCATTTGTTGATTAAGTACAAGAAAGGAGTTACGAATAGACTAACATACATGCTCTCTTGACCACGACTGAAGAATATTGCAACAATTGGAATGATAATGCAGCTTGAGCCTTTCACTCATGAAATTTTGAGTGAATATTATGAGGGAGATATATGATTCGGGTGTATCTCAATTCTGGCTGCAACCTTTTGAATATAGATACTATAGTTGACTAGGTGATGAACTTCAATTTGACATTTCTTTAAATACTAGTTGGGGTATTTTGGATCTAAGTGAATCACACCTTCTAAATCTAAGATCATAGCTGAGGATATGATCAAATTTAAAGCTTGTAGATTCCAAGAACAATTGGACAAAGACTGGCTTCATTTTTGCAGCGTCATGTGGCTGGTCTCAAGCTCATGGTTTTATGTTCGAGAATGATTCATCATTCTTTGAATGTCTCACTAGTTAGAACATTAAGACAATTTGATATTCCTCATACTTGAAATCTGGAACAAACTTTTCATTTCAATGTCTAGTAGTGTTGTAATTTGTTGTGCTAAGATGTAAATATGAATGCTACAAAACATGGTCTGCACTCTTAATCTGTTTCATAATTCTAATATTGATCCAAAAAAATCAGCATGTTTCACCTTAAACATTCACAAAGTACGATGATATGATTCTCAGGCAAATGCAACATTTTTTTGAGGGTAATCTACAACTATTTGTGGTGATTCTAATGATGACGTAAACATCACACCTTCCAAACAACAATATTGTTCACTTTTTTTTAACCATAAGTGCTGGTATAATATACTCTGCAATACACACACCTCAACACATATTCAAGATACACTTTTCATCACCCCTCACAATTTAATGGCATTTACTAATCAAATACATGAATAATTTATACTCGGAGTTTCCCCTCCACAAAAAATTAAAACAAATCTTCTTGATGCAACATGGAATTCCTTTCGGGATGAGAGCTAGCAAGTGCCAATACACTGGAACTGCCTCGATAATTGACTTAATAAGAACTAACCTTCCACCTCTAGAAATCCACCAGTTACACCAATGATTAATTTTCCACTCTATCTTAGAGAGTAACTAGGACCAATCTAGTATACCATAATTGTTGGGTTTCGACATAAACCCAAGATATTTGATCCCTTCACCCACCCAAATCTTGCAAGGGAAAATTGAACAGGTTTGAAAATATATTCCGAACTCTTCCTCAAAATTAGGAAGGAATATCGTGGATTTATTTATGTTAATGAGCATTCTTGTTGCATCACGGAATAGGCTCAGGATATCCTTCAATATCTTTCCTTCAATTGCTGCACAAAAACAAAATATTAGCACATCGTCTACAAATAGCAAATGAGTAAGATTTTCATGTCGCCCCATATTAATACCTCAAAATGTATTCACCCACTTTGCTTCAAAAATTGAATGACTAAATCCATCTGCTACTAACATGAAGAGATATAACGATAGTGGGCATCCTTGTCTAAGTCCACAATCTGACTTAAAGAAAGTCGATCCGCTCCATTGATTAAAACAACAAAAAAAACTGTAGTGACGCAAAACACGATCCATTTAACCAACGATAGCTCAAAATGAATATGCAAAAGCAGAGCCGAAGATAAAGCCAATAGACCCTATCATAGGCCTCAAAAAGATCAAATTTGAATATAGAGATAGGACATTTAAGAATTTTATTAGAATGAATACCCTCCTACGTTGACCCAATGGTTTCATGGATAAACCTTCCCTTCAAAAACCCAAATTGTTCTGGTGGATTTATTTATGTTGATGAGCATTCCCATTGCATCATAGAATAGGCTCAGGATATCCTTCAATATCTTTCCTTCAATTGCTGCACAAAAATAAAATATTAGCACATCGTCTACAAATAGAAAATGAGTAAGATTTTCATGTCGCCCCATCTTAATCCCTTATAATGTATTCACCTACTTTGCTTCAACAATTGAATTATTAAGTCCATCTGCTACTAACATGAAGAGATACAAAGATAGTGGGCATCCTTGTCTAAGGCCACGATCTAAATTAAAGAAAGTCGATCCCACTCCATTGATTAAAACAAAAAAGGAAGTTATAGTGACGCAAGACATGATCCATTTAACCAACGGTAGCTAGAAACAAATATGCAAAAGTAGAGCTGAAGATACAACCAAGAGACCCTATCATAGGCCTCAAAAAGATGGATTTTGAAGACAAAGATAGGATGTTTAAAATTTTTAATAGAATGAATACCCTCTTACGTCGACCCAATGATTTCATGGATAAGCCTGCCCTTGATAAACCCAAATTGTTCCGATGAAATGAAATTGGAAAAAATCTGTTTGATTCTTATCACACTGATTTTTGCAATGATCTTGTAAAGACAGTTACAAAGTGCAACAGGTCGAAAGTCGTCCAAGGCAGAAGGGAAGTTTGATTTAGGAATAATTGCAATGAAGGTAGAGTTGATGCTGTGAGGCATCTTATTCTAGAGAAAAATTTCTTCCACGACTCTAACAAGATTAGCCCCAACAACATCAAAGAAGTCCCGAAAGAATTTTGTAGTCCAACCATCCATCCCTAGGATTTTATATTTTTTAAAATTGGAGATGATCGCCCTCAACTATTCCTTGGATACTTATCTGAATAGTTATCGATTCTCCTCGTCTTCAATTAATCTTGGAAACAAAGATATTAAATCCAAGATATCTCCTACCCTTTCCTGCTGCAATTCCATGATGTAACACCCTCTTTCCCCTAGTTTGTAAATATAACTATATGGGCCAAGGAACTATGTCAAACTTAAAAGTGTGAATGTTTTATTTGATGGACCTTGATTTGATGGACTGTCAGTCTGAGAGAATTGAAAATCTCAGAAGAGATAATGTTTTCAAGAATGAAGGTGAGACCCGAGATATCCAGACTCGCAGGAGGAACGAAGTCTGAGGCCTTTGAACATCTACCAAACTCTCCCAAGTCGGAAGACGTCAAAATCTTAGAAGGAGGACAGATAATAGTCGTCAGAACGATTGCAGGGATAATCCTATACCGTTAGATCAGTGTCTAGGGAAGCAGAGGAGAAATGCTGGGAAGAAACATATCCTAACCGTCGAATCTGAGTGCGAAGGGACGATAGTCATCTGATCTAAGGTAAGGTGCATGAGATTTAACGTTTGTGTGTACGGGGGGGTGGACTGGCCAATGTACCGAAGTCTCGAAGTTGATCCTAACCATTGATCGCTAGGAGACACGTATCAACAGATCAGTAACTCCAGAGAAATCACTTCGAGAGTTTCAGATTGAGAGTCAAAACGCTCGAAGCCCGGAGAGCCGGAGTCCCAAAGTGAATCTCAACCGTCAGAATGAAAGGGACACGTGGTACAGATCTATTGTCCTAGGGTGAAAGTAAAGTTTGAGATTTGAAGTTCCTGAATCCCAGAGAGCCGAAGGAGATTTGAACTGTCAGATCCAGAGGGACATGTGATGACAGATCGTAGACTTCAGAGGAATCACCTCGAGAGTTTCATATTGAGAGTTGAAACTCTCGAAGGTTGATGGGCCGAAGAACCAAGAGCCGTCGATCTGCGAGGAGACACTTGTCAATAGATCGCAAGCTCCGGGTGAATTGTATTGGGGTTTTAGTTGAGAGTTAAGATTTTCGAACCCCGAAGACCTGAAGTGAATCTGGATCGCCAGATCTAGAGGGACACGTGGCCGAAGATTTTGGACTCCGGATAAATCTGTTCGAGAGTTTTAAGTTGAGATTTGAGACTCCCAAAGTTCAGAGAGCCAGAGAGTCAAAGTAAATCTAAAGTGTTGGATTGTTCGAGGAGAATTTGGACTGTCTGATCCAGAAGAGACATGGTGTAGATCTGTGGATTCCAGGTAGAGTTCCAAAGTAATCCATTGATCAGGGGATCAAATTTTGCTCAAAAATTCAAAGTGCTCGGAATCACTTCAAATCGAATGAGAGTGTATACCTTGTCGTTATGAACCCAACACAACTCGTTTGGATTCAAACGGACGTCAGGAGCGAGAGATATCGCGTTCTGTTCAAAATGGCAAACAAGCAAAAAAAAGGGATGCTGACTATACAATCCGTACAGACGCTGATGTGGCAGGCAACTATTTGCATAGTTGGCAGGTGACATGGCTTATTTGCAGTGAATGGAATGGCGACATGTGGCCCAATCAATGGCTGCCATGTGTCCCCTATTTACTGGTTTAAAATTTATTTGGAGTCCACCAGAATCGACCCTGTGACCTCCACCCGCATGCAAAGCTTTGGCAAAGACTACCAACCAACGCGCCACCATAGTGTTTCTTAACACTATATGGTGTGCATTACATTTGAACTGAAATATTGTATGTATGGGCGAGGGCTCGGGATGGGGCCTAGCCCTAGCCCGTGGTTATGTGTATTGTAATATGGCCACTGTTTAAAACCCTTTGCGCGCACATTTAAAACTATACCCCGGTCACATGTTGTGTTGTAATATGACCATTGAACATGCGCACAAGTATGCGTTGGTTTGAATTCGGTTCAATGATTATGGCCTTTACTTTTAAACGCGCGGTCACATGGGTCATATGACCTTGCCCTTGGCTGTTAGGGGCTAGGTGCGCCCATAACCGTCCTACAATTTGCACGGTTCACACGGTTGCACCCGGTGCGAAGTTTTTACGCTTTAAAATGCATGTGGGCTAGGTTGAGCCAACAAGGGTGTGTTTTGTAGATGCAAAGACAACAAGCTTGAAGGGGGGACTTCCAGGAAGCCTATCTTCTTCAATTTTTGGCCAAACGAGGTGCCGAAAAAGCCCAGCTAGGAGTTTTTGGATGTTCTGAAGCAATTGGAGGAGTCTATTTGGAATTTTGAGCATTGTAAAGCACATTTTTGAGCACTTTGAGAAAATAATACAAATGATCCATTGGAAGATGGACCAAGAGATGTAGCCCAAGAGAGGGGTGAACTCCTTTATTATTTGCTGTGTTATGTGTTTTATGTTCACTGATTTTTCTGCTCTTTATATGCATCTTGAATGAGTAAATCCTATTAAATTTGTGTTGCAAAGTTGATCCATTTGCATTTTAACACACAAATTTAACTTGCAAATATTTTCAAGAATACAAGTCTTCTTCATTTTTAGATCAAGTTGGTATCAGAGCATTAGTTTTTTGAAGACTTGATTATTTGCAAGTGTTTTGTTTTCTGATGCTCACAAGGTTGAAACTCACAAGAGGAGAAGGTCAACTTGTAGAGCCAAGTTCTCATCCTTCAAGGAGGAAACATATACCATCACCGCAAGTTTCAAGGAGGCATTCACCAAGTATGGCTCATGAAGAAAGTCATGAACATGTTCCTGCAGAAGATGAAGATCTCAGAAAGCCTGCCATGGAAATGAGAGAGATGATGAAGATCTTGATGGAAAGGAATACAAGGTTGCAAGGTGAGGGCTCCAACCCTTCAAAGCACAAGGGAGACAGTGGTGATAAAACTCCAAATGGAAATGGAGGGAATAGTGATTCTCCACCACCCTCTCCTCCATCTCCTCCATCTTCTTCTTCTTCTTCTTCTTCTACCAATTCAAGACCTCTTCCGAACTCTCCAAAGGGACATGGTAAAACTCCTTCACAAATTCCTTCATTAGAGCTTGATATTAAATTCGAATTGCCAATGTACAATGGAGAAGTTAATGCTGAGAAATTAGATAATTGGATTCGTCAGATTGAGGTATATTGTAGGATACACAAAATTCAAGATGATGAAACCAATATTCAACTTGCTTCTTTAAGATTGGATAGTGCAGCACTCATTTGGTGGGAATCCAAGACTCGGGAGGACATGAAGAAACATGGTAAAATTTTAAACTCTTGGAATGATTTTATTATTGCAATAAAAAGACAATTTTACCCATTGGCATATATGCAAAAGGCTACTATGGATTGGCAAAAATTTAGACAAGCTAAAGGACAGAATGTGCAAAGCTTTACTCAAGAATTTAGGAGAAGAGNTTTGGTTTTGGGAGTAGATTTGTCTTCTCAAGAAACTTTACTCAAATACATTGGAGCTTTACATAGTTATTTGAGACATACTATACTCATGTTTAATCCTTCAAATTTAGATGAAGTTTGTGTTCAGACCACTCATTTGGAAGCAAGAGGAAGGAATGAAACTCATGAGGGTAACAAGAAGCCTTTCAGCCATGGAGACAAAGGAAAGAGGAAGTTCAAGGGAAATGGAAAAAATAATGCTGTTGTTAAGAAAGAGGGAGAAAAATTCACATGCAAACGTTATTCAAAAGATGGCCATGATGAAGACCATTGTTGGAAACTTCATCCTGAAAGAAGACCCAAAAAGTTTGGCAACAAAGGGAAGTCAAAGACTGCTGCAACCATACAACATGAT
>JZKD02S1674767.1:873459-888719 GCA_000966675.3 Picea glauca
GATGCCCTGGATTGTTGACTGTATAATCCCCTAGACCCATGGATGCAAAGAAAACAAAAAGTGGGAGAATGTTGGGTATGTGTTATATTCTTTGCATGTGTGTGTGTGTGGGTGCGTCAGATATGACAACTGTGTTTGACGATCCCTTGTACTAGTGCTCTGTTCGTGCTGTTTTCTCTTGGCGCTTTCGTAGGGGGGTCCTAGTGGGGGCAGGTATGCCCCCCCTGGTTACGCGTAGCGCTCAGGGCAACGAACCGATTTTTTTTTGGGTGGTTTTTGCTATTTTTAGCGGTTTACTAAAAAATAATCCCGGTTTTAGGGATTAGGGTTTTGGTATCTACAAAATACCTAAAAACATTGTATATATTGTATAGTGATTGGTGAAATTCGATATAATGAATATAAGAAAGGTTTTCCCAGTTGAGGGTTTCCGGTATAAATATCTGTGTACTATGTGAATGAGCCATTGATTAAATTCTGTTTTTCTTAAGAATCTATATGCATTGCTTTACTTCACAGGTTTAAAACTTACAAGATTATGTTATAGCCTTTGAATGAAAACAAAGTATTTAATTAACAATAGTTACAACATTGATAAAAAACAAGGTATCTAAAGTAAATATGCAATTGGATTGACTATTGGAATATATCATATTGTAAATACTCTCGAAGATTCTTCATAACGAATGCTTGAGCCATATTCACATTCCTCATAACAATTATGTTAATAAATTTCTTGAATAACGTAGTTCTGCAGCAATCAAACAATCAACATGCACTCCTGGGACACTCACAATAGGTGACAGGTGACATTCTTATTGACTTAGATTTACGTCCACTAAAACTAATTTTTTTCTATTGTTACTGGATTTTTCCCCTGTGACCTTGGGTCATGTCACAATAGAGCGAAACCATATATAAAAGACAAAATCTACCCACCATTGCTATAAGGAAAATAACTATTTAGAGGAGAGAAATAGAGAGAGAGAGAGAGAGAGAGAGAGAGAGAGAGAGAGAGAGAGAGAGAGAGAGAGGCTTCACACCTTATATCCTACGTTTGATGTCGATCCTCACTCTCCACCTTTGATGTTGCTCCTAATCTCTACTAGTATCAACCTGTAAAACAAGACCAAGTCTATGTTGCAACAAGGTAGTTATGAATTCAAATCATGCATTTAATGTGCAAGTATTCAAGTATATGAAGTAAACTAACATATATCAATAGATTGAATCACTTTACACATGTATGAAGGAAAATATAACTCTTTTTTTGAAAACAATATAAGTAGGTAGTTACAACTCGACTCTAACCACTGGCACTGCCTTGAATCCAACCGCCCAGGTTCCTTCACTGGTCCTTCAAGCATCACCTCAGCAAGATGTCCCTTCTTCAGATGACCCAACAAATATAGGAACACACCCTATGGTAATATAAGAGAGAAGAAAGAGTACTGGAAATCAAGTTCTAGATCAGGGGGATAATCCTCAGAGGATCAAGGAAAATAGGGAAGCTTGCAAATTCGTTAGCATAATATTACACCTAGGTTGTCCTCCTCAACTATGATCTCAAAGGTGCCTTTATACCATCCTCAAGGGGTTGAGGTGGTTGAAATCCATTGTTTACGGGATAAGGGGAGTTTGGGAATGAGCCTAACTAAAAAACCCACATGAAAATGTGGATTATTTTATTTTTCA
Organism: Picea glauca; assembly: GCA_000966675.3. NCBI lineage: Eukaryota > Viridiplantae > Streptophyta > Pinopsida > Pinales > Pinaceae > Picea > Picea glauca. The sequence goes on from JZKD02S1674767.1 coordinate 875,155, forward strand.
TATTTTTTGAGGGCATCCATGGGTTGTAAACTAGCAAGGAGCGAATATCTATGATTTGCACACTCGTGACCAGTGGATGGAAACAAAAACATTAGTTTTTAGATGATTTTGATGCAGGAGGATGGGATTTAAGTTTGCAAGCTAGGGAAAGGGACCAAGCCATCTCACAAATGCAGTTGATGTGGAAAATTATGGTATAACATCCATCACACCTTAAGAAAAGAAAAAGATTACTTGGATTTCTTTAAAATGTTATTTCGATACTTGACAATAATTAAGAGAAGTGTTCCAATATCACTAAAGTTTTGATGACTTAGAAGGTTAGGAAGGTCGTATTGTGACAAATATTTGGAAATTGGGATCTAATTTGGGTATATGCAGGGCATTCTAGGAGAAAGTGATTTTCATATTCAACTTTCTTATTTTCACTAAGGTGATAGATTCTTTCTTTCCATGGTGTTTTGAGGATTGTCCAATGCCTAGTTTCACTATGCAACTCATGATAATTAGTTCTTATTTTAGAAATATTGATTCTCTTCTTTATGCTACTCAAAACAGAGAGATACTTTTGATCTTCAAGGTTAGGATTAACCACCTCCTTATAATATCTTATTTTTCTTTTATCCCCTAATTCTTTATCGCACCATATATTCTCCTTAAATTTATCTTGTACAATATGTTTAATATCATCAATATTATGCAGAACAAGTTCTTCTTTTATTCCCCAATGATTTGATCCTCGATGTTGCCTATTTCTCTTTCTGGAGGATAGACTTTTAATCCACATCCTTTGTAAATTTAAGAGTGATAGTCATTTCCAAATATTTAAATGATGTCCATTGTAGTACACAAGGAAATTCAAGAATTATGACAATGCTTTGTAACAACCTCAGAGAAGAGTTCTAGTTGTAAATGTTAATTTTCCCCCTATTAATCTTACCTTCTAAAGAAATCATGAATTGATATGAAATCAACTTGAATCTCTCAACAATAATTATTGAGGCACCCCCATGAGCAAGGTATCATCAAAAAATTGTAAATGACTCAATTCTTTCTCCCTAAACAATAGTTATCCCATTCAAGCATCCACTAATACTTTCTTGTTCTAACCTTCAATTTAAATATTTTTCCATGAGAATGTGTATGAGAGGAGGAAATGGATGACCTTGTTTTATCCCTCATCTACTAAAAAAAAAGGAGGTCAAGCTTCCCTTTACCAACAAAACTTTCTAGGGGTAGTTGATACACCCTTACCCAATAAATAAAAGACTCTACAAAACAAAACTTTTGTAGGACATCATGGAAAGAAGGAAACATAAACCTTATATAAACCATTGGTTGTGTGTACATTGATTATTATCCCTTTTTCATTGGTTTTTTCTCGAGTGAATAGCCTCGTAAATGAGAGGAATATTGTTAATAATCTATCTTTTTTGAACAAAATTGCCTTGGTTTTCAGAAGATAGTTTTGGGAGAATATTATTCAAGAAATTTGATAATTGTTTTCTCAAAATATTGTAAGAGGCGTTATAGAGGGAAATATGATGAAATCTTGAAAATGAGGATGACTAGATTCTTTTGGGATTACTACCAAAAAGGAGAAATCCCCCCTACTCCCTCCTCCAAGATTGGGTTTCAAGAGGCTCCCATTAGCACCTATTGAACTTGTTTGAATATCTATTTTGTGAAAGGTTATTTGAAGGTAAACATTGACAAATATGAGGTCACGTAAATCTAATGAAACAAAGATAATTTGATGGAAGTTTCAGAGGTGTAGAGGGAATTGTTTTTTGAAAAAACCCTAGTTACCGAGGTCATGATGGGTTGCACTACTGTTGTCAAGTGAGGCGCTCGCTGGTCAAGTAGCCTCTATCAAGCGAGGCACTGGTAAAGTGGAGAAGAAGGGCTGGAACATACTACAAAAGCTGAGTAATCCATGGTTATCTGAGATCTGATGTTACAGGTCAATAAAAAAGCTACATGTATGATTGTATATGTGTTTTGATGAGTGTTTGATGATGGTACATGGTTTAGTTTTGGAGCATATGCTTGAGGCAAAGCTTGGAGGCATGCTATAAACCATAATGTTTGGATTGAAGCACTTTTGTTGAAGGGTATTGCTAGTTATGTTGAGTAATTTTCAGAGATGTTATGGCATGCTGTTTATGAGCCAAGTCATGGTAAAATGATGCTAGCAAGAGGCATATCTTTAGTGTATTGAGAGGCACATTCTTGATACATGTTTAGAGACACTATTGGCTACATAGTACTTTCTGTAGTGAATGGTTATTGAGGCAGACTTGTTGAAATACATTGTTGGTACATGTTTGAGTTATATTGGCAATTCTTGAGGTGAATTGTGAGAGGCATGTATTGGTGATCTTGGTATATGGTTAGTACACACTTGATTTTAAAGTATATTTTTCCACACTACATGCATCATGGTTTGGTAGCCTTCCCTTTTCCCATGTAGACTAAAAAACCCATTTTGCTCATTAAAAAGTCAAAAGTCTATATTTTTGTCAATATACATGGGTCCTAGTTAGACAACTCATGTATACGCATGTTTCCCCATTGCAGCATGCATACATCGATTTTTATGCTCAAAAAATTAAAAATATGTCGAGTTTCCATGAAAAATAACGAGATCCATTATCCTTGACCTTCCACATACTAGAAATGCTCCGACTTGACCCTTAAAATCCATTTGAAGGCTATAAATCGAGCCATATACAAGCCTTGAGATATCATACATTATTGAGAGAAAAGACACTCTGGAGAAATTTTGCCTCTTATTGAGTCTGCATCCCTTTGTCCTTAAAAGTTTGAACTTCTCTTATTTTCATCCCCCAAGCTCTTCCCATATTGTTAAGGAGGAACTCTATTACTCCTATTACTTGTGAGCTTTCTTTTGGTGGAGGATTCAAGTGGTGAAGGCCTAAGTGGAGGGACTTAGTTTCTTGGTTCCGAGATGTGCCGACACAAAAGTTTGTTATCTCTATACTTATGTTGATTTTATTAATAAAAATACTATTTTCTCGTCCAATCCATGTTGCAAATCCTTATGTTATGTCCATGGGCTCATTTGTAATACATGTTAATGGATTATGTTGGTTTATATGCTAACATTTAATAAGTGCTTCCATATGCTTGTGTATCTTGAATGTTGAGGACAAGTTGCAGGTGTTAATCAGTTGATTACGAGCTTGATAGTGGACAAGTTGCAGGTGTTAAGCAGTGGATTACGAGCTTCATAGTCATAACATCATCAATTTCACAACCACACCTCTTGAGTAAGCAGAAGCCATTAAAATTAATGCTTAATATTAAAATTGATTAGAAATGATTTTATTTTTAAGGGTGCACAAACAAGCTTAGGACCTAGAGCCTTGGAATAGGATTTTGTGAGTAAACGTTTCCAAGGCTATAAAACTCAACGTATGTGTCTAGCCAGGGAGTGGTGAAACCCATTATATAATTGGTGTCCTCATGAGGCTTCACTCACATTGAAGTTAAGCACGAGGTCGCAAAAATTTGGTTGCATAGATATCCCTCTAATACTTTCCTAGTGTAAGAGATATTTCTAGGGTTCTATTCGTATCTGGGGATTTTGCTATTACCTTTACCTCCGTGGGAGGCAGTGCTTTCGAGACTTCAGGCTTTGCTACCCTGCCCATACGGTGGACTAGACTTAGGACTTATCACTTGAGCATTGGTTATATCGTGGTGGCCATAGTTTCTTGACATAGGTACCTTACACCGGTTGCTTACATGGGTTATTCTATGAGTACCCTAGATCAAATAAGGACCAGACAACACACAACCTTTATGGAGGATTACCTCTCCAGGGGGGTCTGACTAAATGCACTGTTAATCCCACAAGGGTCCTTATAACTGATTCTGATACCTCTACTCTATTTTTGGGGAGTCTCAGTCCCCTCTTGGATGAGGCATACCTACATTACAGAGAGAGGCCCCTTTCAACCACACTAACCTATTTTCTTGCATTTGGAATTTGTTTATTTAGGAGTGTGCTCTCTCTCTTTTTATATTAGTTGGCCTTAGGATTTTGTATTTCATTGTGATTTCTGAGTGCTACCCTGTCCATGACCTCAGCTCAGTCCATGGAGATGAATCCTTTTATATTTTTGAGTGGTATGACTTTTTCATCATCGATATCCACTCTCCCTAGCACCTTTTTTGCAGGGATGCCTTATTATAGTACTCAATCAATGCCTTCAACCTCTAATTCTATTTCCTTTGGTATGCTAGACATGACTTCATACTCGTCATCATCCGTTCCGACTTCTAATGTAAATCCTAGTTTTGGGTCTAGGGGCATGTCTCCACCTTACGCTCCTTTCTCGTTTGGTGGGGGGCATATCCCTCAACCAACTCCTATGATAGGAGGATGAAATCCTCCCTCCTCCGGATCCAATCCTAGCTATAAATTTCAAGGCTGGAATGGACCAATGGGTGATACCTATACTTCTTATATCACGTGTGTCCATCCTTTGTCTATTATGTTAGTTCCTATGAACACTTTTCTTATGGAAAATGCTCCCTTAACCCCTAGTGCTCCATCAGGAGGGAATCAATTCCATAGTATGTGAAACCCCTTGCATAAAGTTCGTTCGTCTGGGGGCAACATTTATCATCACATGGGTAATGCATCTAATGTCACTTTATCCTCACAAATGTGCTCTTCTGCGATGATTGCCTTACAAATTTTTATGAATCAGTTCGGATGAGGACACTATCCTACCAGACATGACCATGATGTATACCAGAACCCTTCTTGGCCTACAATTTCCCAAAACCAGTCTTTCCTGGGAGCATGGTTTCCTACGCCGCAACAAGACATTACAAGTCATGATATAAGCACAAGTCCAGTCACTGCAAGTCATACTGGAATTAAGTCACCAACCTCTACAAGTCATGTTGGAGACCTAAAACCAACCTCTACTAGTTATGTTGGAGATTTGTCACTAGCCTATGCAAGTCATGTTAGGGGCATTGATATGATTGAGAATCATATACACATGCGATGTAATCCGAAGTTCCTTTGTAGACTTTGCAAAGGATATCACCTAACTCATTTGTTCCCTACTACTGTTGTGGTACGAGAAGCACGGTCCTTGCCTGGTGGCCCTTCTAGTTCTGAGTCATTTTCAGTTTCCCAACAATCTAATCATTCTTTGGTTGAGGACACGGTCATGCTGATGTAATATTTGGCTGACACCACTCTTTTTTTAGGGGGTGATGCATCTCTTGACCATGTTGTCTCGCATCCTATTCAACCAACAGTTGAGGAAGCGATCGTGTCGATTCAATCTTCAGTCGATCCCACTCTTCTCTTAAAGGGTGACAAGTCTAAGGAAGTGACTTCGTCGATGCAATCTTCAACCAATCCCACTCTTATTTTGGAGAGTGATGCATATTTTGACCATGTCCTTAGAATTTCCAATTCAATACCTTCTGAACAACGAGACATTCCACTCTCTCCAAGTATGCTCCCTCCAAGTCCTAGGATGATTTCCTTTTATTGGAATAATCTTGTAGAGCCTCACATTCCTTCTTCTGCACCCTTCCAGATAATGGTCGGAGTTAATAAAATAGGTTTTCGTCAATATATGGTAGATGAAGGATCCTCTACAAGCATTTTATCCTCCCGAGCTTGAGAAGCTTTGGGTTCTCCCAAGCTTGTGTTAGCTACTAGTGAGCTACTGGATTTTGACATAAGCATTGTCACTATTGATCAGTTTTCATGTGACAATCACCATCTTGTTTCAACCTTAACTCATATTTCTCCTTTGTGGGTTCCTTGTGTTCGAGGAGACTCTTCCCCGCCACAGGAGAATTATGTGGCATCTTATCCTCATTGTTCAATTGCTCCTGAAAAGGATCCTTTATGGTTACGTTCTCCTTTTTGAGACAAGGTCTCGATAATTGATCGGGTGTTTTATCTGATGGGGACATAGAATGCCTTGTTTCCCCCTATTGGCTCGAATAATCTGGTGTTTCCTTGAACTATCGAGCCCCAATTTCATGGATGTTGAGTTTCCTTCAGATGAGGCTATCCTTAAAGCTATGATTTTGGATTTTCAACCCCCTCCTGAACTAGAAACTTGACAATTTGATTACCAAAGAAGCCCTTGGCCTGGGCCTAGCAATGGGATCTACTTGGAGAACTAATATGCATAAGCCGCAAGGCTGTGCAGTCCTCCATATATATTGTACTTTTTTTTTTTTTTTTTTTCATTTTCAAGTTTTGTATCCGTTAACACATGTTTTATAAAAGGTTTCTATATTGGAATTATTAACTTCTGGATAAGTGTTTTTGGCCTTATATACAAGAATTTGGAGACATTTTCTTTGGTTTGTTTCTTCATGTCGATCCATTATGACAGGTTATGATCTCTAAACTAGCATATAAGTTAGATTTTCCCCTCCATGCATTTTCACATTATCCATTTCTTGTATCATTTTTCCTTAGGATCGACCCCACTAACTTGTGACACAAAACCTTCTCTGTTGTTTAGAAGTGTTGTAAGTCACGTGGTAGAGCCTACCTTCCATGGGCATCCTAGCTTAGACCCCCTTTGCATTTTGGTGCCCATGGTGTAAGTTTTCTATTAGTATCGAGAGTCCCTTATATCCATGCTATGAATTTGCGTTGGAGCCTCATTAATATTGGTCAATATTATTCTAACCGGTACCCACGGTACTCCCCATTGAGTCTAAGTTAAGCTCTATTTTCGAGTGAACTTGTCTCTTTCACACTTGTTAAATGGTTCTGAAAGGATGTCTATTTCGGTATAAGTTTAACTCTTTTATGGAACAAATAGAATAATTACAAAAAATGAATACCCCAGTCACTCATGGCTAGAAGAGTTCTCCTTAGTATTGTTTTATACATTTTTCGGGCCTAGGGGACTAAATCTACAAAAAAGGACACCTTAGGAATTGACTTGTAATTGCATCTCATTATCTTGCTTGCATTGTCAAGCCTAATGTTGGCTCTTGCTTTCTCATTATAATCCATTTTCCTTAGCAATTCTCGACACTAGCCAAGTAGTGCTATTCATATATCCTTTGCAGCTTGATACCCTTTTACCCCAAGAGGAAACATTCCCTCGCATTTCCATACCCCACATGCACTTCCTTGCATTGAACATAGGTATGTTTCATTGCTTGGAACTAGTTCGCTTAGCATGGCACTCGCTTCCTCTCATGTATCATATCATTTTTTTACTATGAAAAACAAAAAAAAAAGGGCAGGGAAATAATATTATCTCCTATCGGCAACAGTCGTGTCTCCTTTGAACAAAGCACTAAGTCCTTGAGTCTATTCATCAAAGCTCTTGGGTTTAACATGGCCTTAGGAAGATGACCTAATTTCTTAGAGTTTACTCTTCCAACTGGTTATTCTTCCAGTCCTTATGGAGAGTTTGTTGATGCCTCTCGCGTCACAAACTTTTGTCAAATATCAATGTTTCCTAAGTCATCCATCTGTTTTGTGCTCTAGTTCAAAGGAAGTTAAGCATGTGTCGGTCACTCCTCAAAATTCTTGACACTGCATGTCGACCATCCCTTTATCAATAAATCTCAGAATCACATGAAGTTGTTGTTCTATTTTTCACTCTGGACCTACTTTCATCATTGGTAGATGACCTTGAACTCAATATATGACATCCCTTCATTGGTCACTGATTGGAAGGTTTTCCTTGTGTTCGACGACAATAAATATATTCAAATATTGGGGTTCTACAGTGTCTTGGATTCCATTTGATCCTATTGGTGGTTTCCTCACCTTTCTCAGCATTTTTCATTATTGGCTACTATTAAAAGGTTCTCTTTCAGACACTAATTGCATCTGGTGCAGCGAGAGACACATGGTTGTTGGTTTGTGCATTACCCTTTTTGTCAATGTTTTTCCTAAATCATCAAGCTATTGCTTCCTACATCACGTTGGATGATGAGAGATGCCTTAATTCTCTTCTTTCAGTGGGTCTCATTCCATCGAATTCAACTCATTTATTCTGGAATCGAGATCTAGAGTCTTAAGAGTATATAGAGGCTTGTACTCATCAGTGGAAAGTTTTCTTGCCATCGACAATTAGGAATACATCAATGTCCCTTGATTGATGGATTCTTCAAGTGTTCAACCTCAACGCCTCTATTCACACTTGTTGAATTTAATCAGTGTCTTGACACCCACTTTCATCATTGGTAGATTATCTCACATTTGTTAACGAGGTTTCTTAAGCGTTTGGCTTTCCATATGCTTGGAAATTCTTGAGACCTCTCATGGTTGAATATAGAAGCATGTGAGGAGCTTCTTGGGGATTTGTAACCATTTCTCCATTAGTGGAGTAATAAATATTATCATTGCCCCCATCTCTCTATTGTTGTGTGCGAGATGTGTTTATTTTTATCTTTCTTTGTTTATTCACTCTCTAGTTTGCAGGCTCAATTCCCAAAAACTGGTATCAGAATCGAGGTTGTGGTGATTTGTGAGAGTCTAGGTAGAGTGATTCATGAGCGTAGAGAAGAGAGGGTTCAGGAAACCAGATTGGCATCACACATAGTGAAGGAGAACCTATGTTGGTTCGTGAGCATAAGAGAAAGTTACTCTTGTATAGAGAAGTAGATTCGACCCATGAAGAGGTTCAAGGGGAGGAGGCCATTGAGACTAAGTGAAACCTCACATGCGACTGGTTGGAAACCATGAAGGTGTGGATATTGCTTGGTTGAATTTGCTAAAGCTTGCGCCTGATGGTTTTTTTTGGGTTGTTTTATTATATGGACGTAGTCTATCTTTGTGAATCTCTTGGAACCTCTGTGGATTGGGACGAGGGTGGCTCCATCTTCAGCGTAGTGTACTAGATGAGCAATCTAGCCATGATGTCCCTGTTTTGTCCGTCGATTGCACCCATGATAATGGTGGCCCAAACACTCATAGTGCCAGTAGTGGAGTGAAAGTTGTAGGTGGAGGTGATGATAGCTCTGGAAGACACTGAGGATGATTCTGGCATGATGAATGTTGGAGTAGGGACATGCACAAGATTTTTAGGAGTTGGAGCAGGTGTAGGAGTAGATGGTGCTAGATCTATTTTTGATGCACGATCCAGCGCTAGTTAAGGTGACATAATAGGTGTCAGAGGTTATGGAGTGGGTTTCAGAGTTGGTTTCGACAGTGGTGCATGCCATGGAATCAAAGGTGGTGTAAGTAGCGACACTGGGCACAGTGAGGGAAGTGTTGGAGCTGGTTTCGGTGCAAGCAACATGTCTAATTATGGGGTCAATGGTGCTACTAGTGTTTATGGTGCTATCTACTGATCTGAGTAGAGGCAAGTGGAATGCAAAGTTCGAAGTAGAAGCAATGGTAAGGTGAAGTATTTGAATGCAAGGTTCGAAGTGGATTTTTTTATATTTAAATGGGCATATGGCTTTACAACTTGGTTAGGCATGCATACACCAGGTTTGAAATGTCACTAGCAAAGTCTAGACAACCTAGGTGATAATGGGGAAGCATGTGATATTCTAGGATACCCTTACTTGAGGGAGGTTTGGTTGGTTTTGGTCAGATAAAACCCAAAGGAGGAGTGGGTGGAAGTTAGGTCAAGAGTCATGGTTTTGGGCAAATGGGTTTTTGGCAGCCCATGTTTTGAACCGACATACTGCATACTCCATCGAAATCAGCCTAGAGGTGAGAGGCAAAGGCTCACTTAGTTGGCTTGGCTGATTTTGGTCAAGAGAATAAGTTTTATATCTCTATTTCTTATGGTGATGGAGCTAAGGGATGTATATTGTGGGATGCCATTGTCTACAAATCATCATTAGAAGAGATATGTACCATGAGAAGTTGTTCAAGATCGCAAAGGGAGTTTTTTTTTGCAAACTCCGGGAATCATTATATGGCCTAAGGTAACCAAGCAGTGGTACAAGATGTTTGATTCCTTCATGGTGAGTCAAGTTTCTTAATAAGTGAGTATGATCATTGTGTTTATGACATATTCATTATCTTGATGTTATGTTGATGATATGCTTGTTGCAAGAAAAACATGGTTGAGATCAGAAAGGTAAAGGCTCAATTGACCAAGATGTTTCAAAAGAAGGATCTAGGAGTAGTAAAACAAATCTTGGACATAGAAGTACATATAGATGGAAAAATGGTAAGTTGTGGTTGTCATTGGATAATGTTCAACATAAACTTTGTGAAACTAGTAAATATCTCTTTATCTTTCCATTGTAAACTTTCTGCAAGTTTATGTCCCAGTAGTAAGGAAAAAAAGGATTATATGTTTCGTGTACAATGCATTGGGAAGGTCGATGTTTGCGATGGGAATGTTCAAATATTTCACATGCAGTCGGTGTTGTCAATGGACACATGGAAAAACAAGGTAAAGACCATGAAATGGGTGATTTAGTATCTAAGAAGAACGAGTATCACCTACAGTGGTTGCATCGATTTTAGTTTGTGGCTATGTTGATTCAGTGGAGGTGGAGTGGTCCATACTGGAGAAAATTGTGCATACATGTTCATTCATTGTTGGTGTCCTTCTTTCTTGAGAGGGTTCCCCTTCTGAGGTTGCAGGTTGGGTGGGGTTTACCGGCTCCAGAGGATCCAAGAATGCTGAGGTGGTGTAACCTCATGGCTCGGCACATAGCTGGACCAATAATCAAATATAATGATGCCTTCTTCGACTGGTTGCGACCACAGATGCTGATGGTCGATGATTATGCCTAGGCCGGGTTGGACTTTCGAGGAGATCCGGACTTGGCCCTGCCCGAGGGCGCTGAGTGGGGGGATCTTGGTAAGAAGTTCACATTTTTACTTTTTCAATTGTTTTTGCAATTTTTTTTATGTTCGTCTAAGGTCTAATTACAAAACTTATTTTTTAATGACACAGACATGGGGCCTTATCAACCACCTGGTACTTCTCTTATTTAGTGACGAGGAGAGGTGTCTCCAGTGCTACGATGGGACACTGAAGATTATGAACCAGTGGAACAAAACTTAGAGGGTTTGACTGCAGACATTCTAGACATGCCTCTTGGAGAGGTTCCACAACGTTATCAACGTCATACGGTGGGAGTGTCAGAGTCAGTTGGTCGACTGCTTCATAGGGTTGCCCAGGCAGTCATGTGTTATCATGAATGTCATCCACGACGTCACTTTGTAGAAGCTATGAACTTCAGATTTTGAAAATTTGGTCGTCGGACATAATTTTTTTGTAAATTTTTTTTTGATCGTTATATATACATACGGCTTCTACCGGTTTATCTTGTGTTGTGTGAAAGTTGATGTGATTGATTTATAAATGACCCAAATGTCTGTCTAATACATAGTTAGCTAATGCATCAGTTAATGTATTTAGACATCTAGGAATATGCTAATACTCAATATAATCAAAATAACGTTCCAAGAGGCGAATTCACAAATACACCTATAACAAAGTAGGACTTCGAATAGCATAGAAATTACTTAACTGTAGTACTATACGCTGCGAATCGAGTCGCAAAACCAAGTGACGGACACCAAGAGAGATGGCATAAATCAACAATTCGATAACGACGCTATACTTTGCAATATTGTTGGTCGCATGGCCGAGGCACACACCTCGTAAAGTGACAAGTTCGTTTGTAGGGGTGTAAATTGCCCATGCAGCAGAAGAAAGGTTCTGAGTACTACGGCTAGCGCCATCAGCAAAGCCAATGTGGGGTAGCGATGACTTCGACATTTGAAAATCAAACACAATGTCACATAAGGGCAGAGACCAGATAATGACAAAAGCAAACTACAGTAACACACAAGAAGTATGATACAATAAAAATACAAGTACTTGTGCACAGGTGATCTTATGCATATTACTTCTTCAAGTACAACCCATTTCTGGGTTCACTCAAAGGGATACCATCGTAATCTACTAACTCGTAAGATCCTTTTTCCAAAACTCCTCTAACGATATAAGGACCTCGCCACATGGCTTCAAATTTTCCACATCCTAGCATATCTCGATCTTGTTCGTAGAGGAGAACCAGATCTCCTTCGGAGAAAATGCGAGGCTTGACATGTTTGTCGTATTGGGCCTTGACACGTTTCTTCTGGGCTTCTATGACTAGGGTAGCATCACGTCGAGTTTCGTCTAATCGCATAAGATACAATAGACATTCTTCCTTAGCAGAAGTGTTTGGTAGGAGTTCAACAACTAGTTTTAAAGAGGGTATCTCGCATTCGATCGGGAGAATGGCTTCCAAACCATAGACTAACCGGAAAGGTGTAAACCCAATAGTGGACTTAACGGATGTCTTGTAAGCCCACAATGCTGAAAACAACATTGTGTGCCAACTTGTTTTGTGAATCCCTATCATTCGTCGGAGCATAGTTATGAGAAATTTGTTAATCGCTTCGACTTGGCCGTTGTCTTGTGGGTAATAGGGCGTTGAGTTTTCATGGCGAAGACCCAACTTTTCAGTGAATTCAGACATCATGAAGTTTCTAAAGTGGTTACCTTGATCAGTGACGATAGCTTGAGGAACACCAAAATGAGCTATGATGTGATTGAAAATGAATAATGCTGCGGTCTTTCCAGTATTGTCAAATGTCGGCATTGCCTCGGCCCATTTCGTAAAATAATCTACGACTATAATAATGTATCCATGCCCCCCGATCGAGTGGGGGTGAAATGTCATGAAATCGATGCCCCATTTAGCAAAGGGACCAACGGAGACCACAGGGTGAAGAGGAGCGGGGTGTGATTGTATCTTATGATTATAGGTTTGGCAAGCATGACATTTTTGGACGACGATTATGCAATCGTTAAATAAAGAAGGCCAAAAATACCCTATGCGTAAGATCTTCTGGGAGGTAGAATACCTGGACACATGACCACCATAGGCTTCATAATGGCAGTCATTTAAGGCTTTCTCGGCTTTGTCGAATGTGAGGCAACGTCGAAAAACTGAGTCAATCCCACAACGATAAAGAGTATCTCTGAGGATAATATATTGATGGGCTTGGTAGCGTATTCAACATCGATCAGTACTGGAAAAATTGGGTCAGAAAGTCTGGGCTGGGAGATATATGATGATATCGCCATACAAAAGATCATCGAAACTAATTAGGAAAAGGGATTCATCAGGTAATGAATCTGCTGCTACATTTTTCGTTGCAGAGTAGGGAAATTCGCATATCAACTCGACAAACACTAAGGACTTCTTAGACTTGGCTCGTTCGAATTCCAAGTCAAACTCCTAGAGTATCATGATCCATTTGGAGTATTTTCCCCCTAGCAATTGACGTGTGAGAATGTGTTGCATAGGGTTGCAGTTAGAAATCACTGTAGTCTTGCGAGAGAGGATATAGTGCTAGAAACGTTGAACTGCTTGGACGGCCGCCAAGGCCATTTTTTCGACATGTAAATACTTGGTTTTGGTAGGCGTTAGACTTCAAATCAAGTAATAGATAACATGTTCGTCATGAGAATCATCCTCTTGGATGAGAACCATAACAATGGTGTAATCCGAGGCTGCGAGGTAGAGGAAATAATCGCGACTGT
>JZKD02S1674767.1:918572-930864 GCA_000966675.3 Picea glauca
TTAATACAATTTCAAGAATTTTTTCATTTAGTTCTCCTTTGTATGTTATTCCATGTTCATATTGTGTTGGGGACATGTTGCTTCTGAAATCATATACTCTTCGACATTAATTTCTCTTCCATCCTATCCCTAAGGGTTAGCTCAAGTGATTGAACCATCCACCCAAGACATGTTGTCGATTAGGAGGTTGTAAGTAGGTTCAAATCCAGTTGAGTCCCTCAAGGTTATCGACCACTATTATAGTTAGTGACGCTTTCCTTGGAAAAAAAATCTCTTCCATCCACCTATCCTTTTCCTTCTCTAAAATTTTCCACAAATTTCAACAACTAATTAGTATTATATGTGATATCATACTGGCATAATAACATATTTTCTACTTTCTCAATCAACTTGGTTGTAATAATTTTTTCTCCAATTATTTTCCACTATCTTTTTCTGGCGTAACAACAAGTTTGGGATTGATCTCTAAAATAAAATGAAAATGATTCTTGAGGCATAATGATGGAAAAATAAACACAGCCCAACTTAAACTTTCTATTAACAAGATAGAAAGATAGGGAGTAATGGAAAGCCATGTTTGAGCCCCTTGTTTGACTTAAATAATGAAGAGCCAACACCATTTATTAAAATTGCAGAGGTTGAAGTGACACCTACCATAATCTACTTGACAATATATATATCAAACCAAATGTGTAGTAGTAATAGTCGAAGATACAACCAAGAGAATTTATCAAAAGCTTAAATGATAAGTCTATTTTGAATATTGAAACCTCTTTTCTTTGTGTTTTGATTGTATGTAAATCCTCCTATGCAACTCCAATAGCTTCATGAATTAGTCGGCCTTTTAGGAAGTTGAATTGTTCTTGTGAGATGTAATTGGAAAGCAAGGGTTTAATCCTCATTGCTATGATTTTGGAGTGAATTTTATAGAGACTATTTGTTAGGGTCCTAACCCACACATAGGTAGAACAATATATTTGAATGTAATAAAGGTCAATATTAATAAGGCCTTGCAATAAAATAGAATAAATTGAATGTAAGAAGACCTAATAGATGTTACCTATGATTTTGGTCATCTAGATGGTTTATTAACAATGGTGTACTCAGGATCCCAACAAGAACTTTCTCCTGAGAAGAGTGGAATTCATCTCCTTCCAAAAAACATATTTTCAAAGAGAGTTTTCAGGTTTCTTATAGCCTAGGGTGCGAGAATGACCCATTCCCGCAGGCCACCTTCAGCTAGGGTGTGAACTTCTCGCACTGTGCTCTATACCTAGGGTGCGAACTTGTTCTCAATCTTGGAAGAAGGAAGAAGTCTCGAGGGTTATAGAAGGGAATCTTCTAGAAAATGGGTTGGCATTCAAATGGTTATCATTCTACTAGTTTCCCTGATTTGGTGGGATCATTCTCATCCATGTAACCATCTCATCCTCTCCTATATATTGATAGGATTCTCATGGAAAAGGTTAAGCAAGATTAATTGAATAAGTGGTGAAGGAATTGTGTGAAGAGCCCTGCTTGAATAGAATCTTGGAGACTCTAGTAGGTCTATCAAGAGCAATTGGATCTTCTTCATGCAAGGACCAAGCAAGTGTGTGTTGGAACCAAGAGTCACCGAAAGGAGTCTTGCAACATCAAGGTGATCAGGTTGTATCTTCTACTTTTGATTAATAAGATACAGCGACATGTCCCTTTCCCATAAAGTCATTCTTACTTTATTGTGTAATTCCTTGATCATATGCATAAGTTGACGATTGAATACATTTTTCTATCTTCACTTTGGTTGGGTTGTGTTGTCCTGGTCTTGACCTCATGAGAGCACCGGAATGAAGCGGGAGCAATAGAGACCCTAGGAAGCGATACAAAGGTATGTTACTTGTTCCTCCTTACTAGCTAATTCAATGGTCATAACTTAGGGAAAGAGTCATGTCATGTCCTGTTTTGTTCTAGATCCAGGTGGATCTAGGGAGATTTGTTAGTGTCTGTACCTATCGATTAGTCCGATAACAAAATTGGCGACTCCACTGGGGATGCAACCCATTTTTTCATGGTTTTTGGTGTCTTTCCTTGGCCATTTTCTCTTGCCTTACCTTTCTACATTTTTATGAATTTATGATTCTTCAGGACACCCTGATAGATTCTCTAGGTCCAGAAGTCCCTTCAAATTTTTTATCTTTTTTCCAAAATTTTGTTTAGTTTCAGGCCTTCTCGCACTGAACCCCACAGTGGCCTGTGAGAACACCTTGAGTTCTCACTCTTCCTTTAAGTCCAGTGTGAGGTTCTCGCACCCTGCTCAAAGATATCCTGCGAGAATGCTCCATTCTCGCACTGTGTATTACTGATAGCCTGCGAACCCTCTTTTAAAAAAATTTGGATTTAAGGTTTTTGCATGCTCAGATGCCCAGATCAGTATAGGTGTCTGAAAAGAAATTCTTGGACCACTGGTTGATGTTTTCTTGTCTTCGGATTTTGTGCACGATCAGTCTTCGGAAATCAAAGGCTCTTCTTGTCCATCTTTTTCTCAACTCTCATCTCTTGACTTTTCTTCGCAAGGGTATACTCTTTGATCCTGGAATCTGAGTACTTGTTTGGTTAGGAGCCAATGATCGGTTTGAAAGTTGGGATTCTTTGTCTTTCTCATTTTCTCATTGTTTGGAAAATCATTGTTCTCATGCAATTGAAAAGACTAGTTTTGTCTGCTTGTCGTTTTTGTCTCTATTAAAAGATTGGTTTGGGTTTTTTTTATTGCTTTTTCATTAGTTATTGGTTTTCCTTACTTTCACCACCATGGTGTAGATCCTTTTTGAAAAGTAAAAAAAAAAATTCTTTTAAAATCATTTTCATTTTGAAAATATTGAAAATCAATTGTTGAAATTGTTGAAAAAGAACAAATAAAGAATTGTCATTATTGCGTGATTCGTTGAGATTGAATTTTAAAGAAGATTGCATATCGTAGTTCAAGATTGTTCTGGAAAACTTCTCTTTCCCTCCCGTACATAGGATTCATCAAACGAAAATTGATATATTTCATTCCTATCTATGCATTTTTGGGTCAGAGTCTCACACAACATCAGTTTCATCTTCATTTCCTTTGAGTAACAACAACCCTTAACAACATTGCGCAATTTTAAAATTTAACTAGTAACTCTTTTCTAGGACTCTATTACACCAACAATTAGCTAGGCTAGCACTTTGGAATAGGCAGAGAGATACACTCTATGAAGCACAAAACACACAATAGCATCTTGTGTTAAGGAGTGTCAAAATCCATTTACAACATTTTGTCCTGGGAAGCCCTTCTCACACGAGGGTCAAACACGAGGTCGCATTGATATCGACAGAGTTACTCACCCTGCTTTGTTGATATTGGTGTAGAGATTGCACTTATTACGGGGGTCACTTGGGGGTATACCCACAATGATGAGTGGAAGCCTCTCGAGTTGATTTCGAGCTAGATACACTGCCCTTGCGTGTGGATCAGATTGTCGACTGTCCCCCCAGGCTTTATTGTTGTCGATGGTAACCTTAGTGGCCTATCTTCTTAGGGTCTTACACAAGGTGACTGTGAAGGGGCAAGTCTTCACAGTACCTGGATTTGACATTGGCCAAACTCACTCGGGCTCCTTGGAGGGTATACCCATGATTATGTGTGGGAACTTGCACCAGGGTGTAAGTCCGTTAATCAGGTCATCAGCGTAACTTTTCCACCCTAGCCCAACCCTTTCTCGTCTCGTTGTTGCGACATTGGATTTCATCACCAACTAGTGACTTTGGAATTAGAAGGTCTTGTTTGCTTGGTATTGTTTCCTAGATTTAGTTACTAACGCATGTTGTTTGTTTACCCAAGTTGACCATAGGTGTTTTCTTCGTAAGTTTGTAACTCATTCACAATAGACCCTCCACGTCATTCACGTAGAATGCAGGGCTTACCTCCAGAAAATCTGGAAGGTTCTCAACCCCTTACTACAAGCTCACCTAAGGGCTCTCCTCAACAGAGTGAAGTCCAAGACGTCACCACTCCACAAGTGGAAAGAACTGACTCTCTAGAACGGTTCTGAATTACCAATTCTTGAGAGGACTTTCGACTTCACCATGATTCTGAGAGACAGATTATGCGAGTGAATTCTTCCAGAGACTTAGTTGTTGTGTCTTCTGGATCACCGAATGGACCCTTTCTAGGAATTGAGGGCCAAGATCCTTTTTGGTCTATTGGTGTTTTTAGACGGGATCGTTTTGGTGCAGGATCAGGCGTTGAAATCACCGTCTCACTTACGTTCCCTGAAACCTCTGACCCAGACACAGTACCTTTTACTACTGCTTATTATTTCACTGGTACAGAAGCTCCGCGAGCTGACCACATCTTGATCGTCCCTATAGAAATGGTCCATTACACAGATACTATGAGTATTCACACCAGGATTACAGTGCTAGTCAAGCCCCCATCGGCACACTGCTCTCGCCCAGCATCACCCCGACGCTTCCACCCGGATACCGTGCGTTGAATGCTTCTATTCCCACTATTACACAAAACCCATATAGAACTCCTTGTGGTCCCTCTTCTTCTGGGCACTCTCCTCCCAGCTTCATTCTGACACTTCCTCAACCCCCTTTCAGAGGACCTTTCTTGTCCTCTATCGGCAGCACTAATCCTAGTGGAACTATTCCGTCGTTCACACCAAATTACCATATTCCTGTTGGTGGACAATTTCACCAAGGAGGTTTGACTCAACCCCCCCTTGTAGGTAAAATTCCTATTGGAACGCAAATCCCAATTGGAACACAACCCCCAATTGGAACACAACCCCCAATTGGAGGACAACTCCCACCGACCCCACCCTACGGACAAAACATACCTCCATCCTTGGCCTAGTATTGGAACCATCTAATACAACATAATCCTCAATCGATTGGGGGGAAATAGCTTCTAGCTACATCCATTATACCCCCTAATATAGGCCAACCATATCCAGGTACGTCCAATCTTATTTGGGGCTCGAATGCTCAAACTCACGTCCTTGTTCAAGGATATAATCCCATGAGCTACTTTCCTCCACAAAAACCACCAAATATGCCTGGGTCTTCTCATTATATACAGACTTCTTATGGTCCCACTGGTTTGCCGACAGGACTCCTTCCCCAAAGCCACTAGTACCCGCATGTGAATAGACAGTTACCCTTCTTGGCCACTTTGGACCTGCCGGATCTGTCGAGGATTTTAAACGATCCAATCCGTCATTCTCCCCAATGGCCCGCTATCCCATCCAAGCTACCATCGGACATCCCTAAATTCGATGCTAAAGCGGGAGAGGACCCGAACAATCATGTCATGACTTTTCACCTCTGGTGCTCATCCAACTCCTTGATGGATGACTCTATTCGTTTACGTCTTTTTCAAATAACTCTCACAGGTTCTGTTGCGAAGTGGTATATAGAATTACCACAAGGTTTCTTCTCCGATTTCAACACCCTAGCTATGGCTTTCCTCACCCACTACCAGTTACCGATCCGTTATGAAATAGGGACCGATATTTTGAGTTCTTTCAAACAAACCAAAGCCACTCATATATCTGATCACATTCATGAGTGGCGACGGAGACGACGTCTCATCAAACTCAAACTTCCCGATCAGCTGCTGGCAGAGTGGTTCACAAAATCATTTGTGAACGACATCACTCGTGACATCGCCATGGGTGGAGTTGTCACGGAAGAACAGACCATAAGTCGTGTTCAATACCTTGACCTCGTTTACTCACAAACAGGTACCCTTTACGACTTACTCCCTGATGCACCTCGTTCTTCCACTTTCGCCATGTCAACTACTCCAGCTACTTCTCATGTAGTCGACGGTGTAATTGGCACTTTCCATGCCCAACCACATTCTGCCTCAAGCAACAACCCCAAACCCGCTTCTTCTAATGTTCAAAATGCTCTGTCTCCTACCCCTCCCACTGGCAATACTTCTGAAGTAAATGTTGTTCAATCTACCCCAGCCGGTAAGAACAAATCTCGAAAGGGAAAGGGTAAGAATAAGGAGGAAAAAAATACTCCTCAAGCAGAGAGAACCAAAACCCCACCTGTTGATGATAGGGATAAGCACAAACCTCGATACCCTTTTCTTATCTATGGTGACGATCACTACACGAAGGATTGTCCACGACGTGCCGAGGTCACTAAGTTCCTTCAAGGGGCTCTGAAACCACCCACTCCTGTCATTTTGTCCCAACCCTTCCCCTCTCAACAATCGGCCCAATTGGTCATTAATAACCAACCTTCCCCTTCTACTACGTCCTATGTATTGATGTGTACTCACGATTCAAAGAAGAATGACATTGCACTCACCACTCGAGCCAAAAATTATTCCCCCTCTAAAGAGAAGATTGATGATCTACCTCCTTCACTGGTACAACCCTCTCCCATGACTACACCTACCAACGGTCCTCTTCATCTCGAATGACCAAGCCTTGACACAGTCCTTCGACCCCCTCCAAAGGGCGTCGTTTGGAAATCGGCTTTCAATCCTCATTCTCGTGTTGCCGAGAACTATAGCATTGTTGAAGATCTGGCCCAAGCACCTTCTGTGATGTCATCCCTCGAAGTCCTTCAAAGGTGTCCCACACAACGGAAGGCACTGTTGAAATCTATCGGTGGAATCGACCCGACAGACACGAATTTAATAATTTTTGACTTGGAATATCACATTCCAAAGTTACCCCCTCAACTCGCATTCCAAATCCAATGATTGTCTTCGAAAAAAACATTTGTAGAACCGTTATCGACGAGGGTGCCTCGACGTGTGTCATGTCTGTTACCTGCTGGAAATCCATCAGCTCTCCCTCTTTGACTGAATCCCATAACACTCTCAAAGCCTTCAATGGCTCCAGTTTTAATCCCTACGGTGTCCTTCCTTCCTTTCCAATCATGCTATAAGGCAAAACAGTCCAAGTCAAAGTGGAAGTCTTTGACGCTCCTCTCGATTACAATCTTCTACTTGGCTATAGCTGGATCGATTCCATGCACACAGTTGTGTCGACTCTTTTTTGTGTTGTACGTTTCCCACATCAAGGAAAGGTCATCACCGTCGACCAATTAGCCTTTTTTAACTCGGATACACGTACTGGAAACATACCATTTATCGCCAAAACCCCTCCCGGTTACGAGAACGTCAGCGTAGGTCTTCTCAAAGACTCTTCGTTAATGGGTACTTTCCCCATTCCACCACGCGATGTTCCACACTCGTTTGTTGCTTCAATCAACATGATCTCAACCTCGATTCATGAAAACCCTGCGTCTCACGATCCATGGGTGGTACCTGACCCTAGCGATCATCTTCGTTACGGCGATGAAATGCCTTTAAGTCCAGTCGAATCTGCCTATCAGGCCATTCAATTGGCAACCCCTTCTACCCCCCCTCTTGGTGAGTTATCTCCAGATCCTTTCTGTGTCATTTTTCCCACAGACGAGATGATCATGTCTGTCATGGAAGACACCCCTTGGGATGATGGACATCACCGTTCCATCCTCTTCCTGGAGCAACATACCATCGAGAAATACCAACGGATCTCGACCCCATCGACCGTTGTCGTCATTTCAACCGTTCCCGAGTCCACACATGATGTGTTTTCCAAAGGGAACTTAAGCAATATCTCACCCACTATTCCCCTCGACATATCCATCAAACCTGGAATTGTCGAAAATGTGCATATCGGAGCTTCGTGTTCCCCTGACGAAATCGTCACCTACACGTCACTTTTCAAACAGTTTCGTGATGTCTTCGCCTGGAGCTACGAAGAAATGTCGAGTATCGACCCCGTCATTGTGATACATGAGATCAAGACATACCTAGACATTAAACCCATCCGAAAACGCCTTCATCCAGTTCATCCACATAAAGCGGCTTCTATCAAACTTGAAGTCGAGAAACTTCTTAAAATCGGCTTTAATTACCCAGTGGCCCTCACTGACTCGGTTTCCAATCTTGTCTCGATCGACAAGAAACAAGGCACAATCTGCGTATGCGTTGATTATAGGGATATCAACAAAGCTTGTCCTAAGGACAACTTTCCTACCCCCTTCATCGATCATATTGTCGACGATTGCGCCAGAAGTGAAATCTTATCTCTGATGTATGGTTTCTTCGGATATAATCAAATCAATATTGTTCCCGAGGATCAACACAAGACGGCTTTTATTTATCCTTGGGGCACTTTCGCCTATCGGAAACTTCCTTTCGGTCTCAAGAACACTGGCGCAACTTTTCAATGCACTATGTATTATGTCTTCCATGATATCAAGCACACCATGCAACCATATCTGGACGACTTACCCGCTCATTCCATGCTTTGATTCGATCATCCAATCCACCTCCGAGCCATTTTCATCTACTGTCGGTTTTACCATATACGCTTGAATCCTCACGAGTGCATTTTCTGCGTGGAATCCGGTCGACTTCTAGGATTTATTGTTTTGCGTCAAGGGATCAGGGTAGATCATTTAAAGGTCGAGGCAATCCTTAATATCCCTCCTCCTTCTACACTTCGCCAGTTACAAAGTTTGCAAGGGAAAGCAAACTTTCTTCGTTGTTTCATCCCGAACTACGCCGAGATAACTCGTGGATTTACGTGACTCCTCAAAAAGGGGTCTAAGTTCATATGGGATACCATCGCAAACAAAGCCTTCGAAGATTTGAAGTTGTCCCTGACATGTGCTCCGCTTCTCTTCCCCCCCCGATTACAGTCGCGATTATTTCCTCTACCTCGCAGCCTCAGATTACACCATTGCTATGGTTCTCGTCCAAGAGGATGATTCTCATGAAAAAAATGTTATCTATTACTTGATTCAAAGTCTAACGCCTACCGAAACCAATTATTTACATGTCGAAAAACTGGCCTTGGCAGTCGTCCAAGCAGTTCAATGTTTCTAGCACTATATCCTCTCTCGCAAGACTACAGTGATTTCTAACTGCAACCCTCTGCAACACATTCTCACATGTCAATTTCTAGGGGGGGAATACTCCAAATGGATCATGATACTCCAAGAGTTTGACTTGGAATTTGAACGAGCCAAGTCTAAGAAGTGCTTAGTGTTTGTCGAGTTGATATGTGAATTTCCCTAATCTGCAACAAAAAATGTAGCAGTGGATTCATACCTGATGAATCCCTTTTCCTAATTAGTTCTGATGATATTTGGTATGGAGATATCATCATATATCTCCAAAACCAGACTTTCCGACCCAATTTGTCCAGTACTGACCGATGTCGAATACGCTACCAAGCCCGTCAATATATTATCCTCAGAGATACTCTTTATCGTCGTGGGATTGACTCAGTTTTTCGACGTTGCCTCACGTTCGACGAAGCTGAGAAAGCCTTAAATGACTACCATTCTGGATCCTGTGGTGGTCATATGTTCGGGTTTGCTACTGCCCAGAAGATCTTACGCGTAGGGTATTTTTGTCCTTCTTTATTTAACGATTGCATAATCGCCGTCCAAAATTGCCACGCTTGTCAGACCTATAATCATAGGATACGATCACACCCCGCTCCTCTTCACCCTGTGGTCTCCATTGGTCCCTTTGCGAAATGGGGTATCGATTTCATGACATGTCACCCCCACTCGGTCGAGGGGCATGGATACATTATTGTAGCCGTAGATTATTTTACGAAATTGGCTGAGGCGATGCCGACATTTGACAATACTGGAAAGACCGCAGCATTATTCATTTTCAATCACATCATAGCTCGTTTTGGTGTTCCTCAGGCTATCGTCATTGATCACGGTAGCCACTTTAGAAACTTCATGATGTCCGAACTCACTGAAAATTTGGGTCTTTTCCATGAAAATTCAACGCCCTATTACCCACAAGACAATGGCCAAGTCGAAGTGATTAACAAAGTTCTCATAACTATGCTCCGACGAATGATAGGGATTCACAAAACAAGTTGGCACACAATGTTGTTTTCAGCATTGTGGGCTTACAGGACATCTGTTAAGTCCGCTACTGGGTTTACACCTTTCCAGTTAGTCTATGGTTTGGAATCCATTCTCCCGATCGAATGCGAGATACCCTCTTTAAAACTAGTTGTTGAACTCCTACCAAACACTTCTGCTGAGGAAGAACGTCTATTGTATCTTATGCGATTAGACAAAACTCGACGTGATGCTACCCTAGTCATAGAAGCCTAGAAGAAACGTGTCAAGGCCCAATACGACAAACATGTCAAGCCTCGCATTTTCTTCGAAGGAGATCTGGTTCTCCTCTACGAACAAGATCAAGATATGCTAGGATGTGGAAAATTCTAAGCCATGTGGTGAGGTCCTTATATCGTTAGACGAGTTTTGGAAAAAGGAGCTTACGAGTTAGTAGATTACAATGGTATCCCTTTGAGTGAACCCAGAAACGGGTTGCACTTGAAGAAGTACTATGCATAAGATCATCTGTGCACAAGTACTTGTATTTTTATTGTATCATACTTCTTGTGTTTTATTGTAGTTTGCTTTTGTCGTTATCTGGTCTCTGCCCTTATGTGACATTGTGTTTGATTTCCAAATGTCGAAGTCTTTGCTACCCCATATTGGCTTCACTGATGGCGCTAGCCGTAGTACTCAGAACCTTGCTTCTACTTCATGGCCAATTTACGCCCCTACAAACGAACTTGTCACTTTATGAGGTGTGTGCCTCGGCCGTGCGACCAACAATATTGCAGAGTATAGCGTCGTTATCGAATTGTTGATTGATTCCATCTCACTTGGTGTCTGTCACTTGGTTGTGCGAATTGATTCGTATCTCGTAGTACTACAGTTAAGTAATGTCTATGTTATTCGAAGTCCTACTTTGTTACGGGTGTATTTGCGAATTCGCCTCTTGGAACGTTATTTTGATTATATTGAGTATCAGCGTATTCCTAGATGTATAAATACATTAACTGATGCATTATCTAACTATGTATTAGACAGACATTTGGGTCATTTATAAATCAATCACATCAACTTTCACACAACACAAGATAAACCGATAGAAGCCGTATGTATATATAACGATCAAAAAGTTTTTTACAAAAAAGTTATGTCCGAGGACCAAAATTTCAAAATCTGAAGCTCATGGATTCTACAAAGTGACGTCATGGATGACATTCATGATAACACATGACTTCCTGGGAAACCCTACGAAGCAGTCGACCAACTGACTCTGACACTCCCACCGTATGACGTTGATAACGTCGTGGAACCTCTCCAAGAGGCATGTCTGGAATGTCTGCAGTCAAACCCTCTAAGTTTTGTTCCACTGCTTCATAATCTTCAGCGTCCCATCATGGCACTAGAGCCACCTCTCCTCGTCACTGAATAAGAGAAGTATCAGGTGGTCGATAAGGCCCCACGTCTGTGTCATTAAAAATAAAGTTTTGTAATTAGACCTTGGACGAACATAAAAACATTTGCAAAAACAATTGAAAAAGTAAAAATGTGTACTTCTTACCAAGATCCCCCCACTGAGCACCCTCGGGCAGGGCCAAGTCTGGATCTCCTCGGAAGTCCAACCCAGCATAGGCATAATCATCGACCATCAGCATCTATGGTCGCAACCAGTAGAAGAAGGCATCATTGTATTTGATGATTGGTCCAGCTATGTGCCGATCCATAAGGTTACACCACCTCAACATTATTGGATCCTCTGGAGCCGGTAAACCCCACCCAACCTGCAACCTGAGCAAGGGAACCCTCTCAAGAAAGAAGGACACCAACGATGACCTGTACCCAAATTGCTTCAGGTTGCCTCTCCTGCATTTAGTCAACTGCCTCTTCACACTACGAAGGACTGTGTCTGCCCAGTTAAAGACCCGAGGCTCAGTACACTCTATGGCATACTAAAAGTAGCTCTGGAGAGCCATGTGTGGAGAAGCGCTCCCATCCATACGAGCAATGGTGAACAAAATAGTGTGAAGGGTCAAATCATGCACCCCCCAAATGGCCACCTTTCCTTTGCTCCTTTCTGCCTTTGGAACACAGTGCAAATGGCAGTATTCACCCATAGGCAGCCCACCACCTCTGTTACCAGTCAAGCTCGCGTGGTACCCACGCTGTGACAGTCATGTCAAGAAGTAAACGTCTTCGATATCCAAGGACAATGTGTGGACCCCTACGTGGAATAATTGTTGGTCCACATCCCACATATGCACAAGGTACTCCAACAGTCTGACTTGGGCCCTCATACCCGGGATACGAAATAATTTCATTAGACCACAGTCTCGCAAAGCAGAAACGGTGCCCGGGTTATTCCCGGCAATAGCATCATTTT
>JZKD02S1674767.1:955658-975925 GCA_000966675.3 Picea glauca
CTGCCACCCTAGTTTCTCTGGCTGCAACCAGATGGAAGCTACAACTCCCTGTGTTCAAGATCCCACTTGAACCTCTGAGGACAACAGTCCTCCCTAGCACCTCCCAACCACCCTGAAATATGAATGAATAAATAAACAGACAACTACACAGATAAATCGATTCTTACCACTTCTTCTATGTTCTGCAAATCTAGTCTTCTTCTAATTGTTCTGCAAATCTTCTCTTCCTTTGTCTGTTCTGTAATTCTGCTTTGCTTCAACTTGTTCTATCATTCTTCTCCATTTCAAATATTTTCCTCATCTGTTACTCTTCTCTGAGTTTTATATCACACTGTGCACATTTTCAGTCTCACACTGCGCATCTTTTCAGTCTCACACTGCACATCCTGTGATTTTCCCTTTCTTACAGTTTAATTCATTTTTCGTCTAAAAAGACCAACATCGCACAGTCTGTATCTTTTTTATTTTATGCACAACCCCCACAACATTTACACTTTGTATCTTCTTAGGAAAAAGAAAAAAATCGTCCGAGCAACTGAAACGCCAACCGATCAGGAATCATGAATCAGTTTTGCTAACTGATTCGTAACTGATGAATTAACTGTGAGAGACAATAGTAGCCCTCCAATCATATTCAAGTTTATCTGCACCATTGGATGAACTTTATTAATCTTTCCTTTAAATCGTGTTTCGGCATTTCGGCATTCCTATAGCCAAGTGTCTCGACAATTCATGTCGCGATCTCTGAAATTCTGATACAGAGCTTTTCTTCGCTAGCTCCTTCCTCTATATGACCATGGCCATGACCAAGCACTTATGCATAAAGTGCTTTTCGCGAATTCACATTTCGTGAATCTGGAGATGAGGCATCTCGACTCTCCAAGTCGTGATCCCCGGAAATCCGAAATGGAGCTTATCTGAACTGACTCCTTCCCTTCTCGTGACCGCCAGTGGTGACCATAGGCTGTTCCCAAAAGGCGCTTCATATTTCCCACGTTTATAAACTTCATCGAGTCTGATCGATGGTTGAAATCTCCATAGGTCCGACGGTCCATATCTTATCACGATCTCGCATCTCGCAATTTTCCACACCATGATCCATTGAATCCAAGTCAGCGACTTGTCCTATGATTCGATGGTCCAGATCTGATCTTAATTCAATGGCTCAGATCATATCGTGATTTCGCATATCGCGATTTCGACGTTCTTGTGGTTATGTTTCTTGCCTCCCCAAGTCGTGATTCGCGAAACTCCGAAATGGAGTCGGATCAACGGTCCAGATCACACCTTGATCTGACGGCTGCGATTAAATCACGATTTCACATATCGCGATTTCGGTGGTTATATTTCTTACCTCTCCAAGTCGCGAGTCGCGAAACTCTGAAATGGAGTCTCAGATCAACGGTCCAGATCACACCTTGATCTGACAGCTACGATTAAATCACGATTTCGCATATCGCGATTTCGGTGGTTATATTTCTTGCCTCTCCAAATCGTGAGTCGCAAAAATCCGAAATGGTGTGGGATCAACAGTCTTGATCAACACTTGATCTGACGGTCATCGAGAATTGTAAATGGGATCCAACGATCAGAAATGTTGCTTCTCCTCCTGAGCAGTCCCGATCAACACTTGATCTGACGGTCATCGGGAATTTTTAGGAGTTGGAGCAGGTGTAGGAGTCGATGGTGCTAACTCTAGTTTCAATGCACGATCTAGTGCTAGTTAAGGAAACATAATAGGTGTCAGAGGTTATGGAGTGGGTTTCAGAGTTGGTTTCAACAATGGTGCAGGCCATGGAATCGAAGGTGGTGCAAGCAACGACACTGGGCACAGTGAGGGAAGTGTTGGAGCTGGTTTCGGTGCAAGCAACAGGTCTGGTTATGGGGTCAATGGTGCTACTAGTGGTTATGGTGCTATCTATTGATCTGAGTAGAGGCAAGTGGAATGCAAAGTTCGAAGTAGAAGCAATGCTAAGGTGAAGTATTTGAATGCAAGGTTCGAAGTGGATTTTTTTATATGTAAATGGGCATATGGCTTTAAGACTTGGTTAGGCATGCATACCCCAGGTTTGAAATGTCACTGGTAAAGTCTAGACAACCTAGGTGATAAGGGGGAAGCATGTGATATTCTAGGATACCCTGACTTGAGGGAGGTTTGGTTGGTTTTGGTCATATAAAACCCAAAGGAGGAGCGGGGGGAAGTTAGGTCAAGAGTCATGGTTTCAGGCAAATGGGTTTTTGGTAGCCCATGTTTTGAACCCACATATTGCATACTCCATCAAAATCAGCCTAGAGGTGAGAGGCAAAGGCTCACTTAGTTGGATTGGATGGTTTTGGTCAAGAGAATAAGTTTTATATCTCTGTTTCTTATGGTGATGGAGCTAAGGGATGTATATTGTGGGATGCCATTGTCCACAAATCATCATTAGAAGAGATATGTACCATGAGAAGTTGTTCAAGATTGCAAAGGGAGTCTTTTTTTGCAAACTCCGGGAATCATTATATGGCCTAAGGTAACCAAGCAGTGGTACAAGATGTTTGATTCCTTCATGGTGAGTCAAGTTTCTTAATAAGTGAGTATGATCATTGTGTTTATGACATATTCATTATCTCGATGTTATGTTGATGATATGCTTATTGCAAGAAAATCATGGTTGAGATCAGAAAGGTAAAGGATCAATTGATCAAGATGTTTCAGAAGAAGGATCTAGGAGAAGTAAAACAAATCTTGGGCATTGAAGTACATAGAGATGGAAAAATGGTAAGTTGTGGTTGTCATTGGATAACGTTCAACATAAACTTTGTGAAACTAGTAAATATCTCTTTATCTTTCCATTGTAAACTTTCTTCAAGTTTATGTCCTAGTAGTAAGGAAAAAAAGGATTATATGTTTCGTGTACAATGCATTAGGAAGGTCGATGTTTGCGATGGGAATGTTCTAATATTTCACATGCAGTTGGTGTTGTCAATGGACACATGGAAAAACAAGGTAAAGACCATGAAAATGGGTGATTCGGTATCTAAGAAGAACGAGTATCACCTACAGTAGTTGCATCGATTTTAGTTTGTGGTTATGTTGATTCAGTGGAGGTGGAGTGGTCCATACTGGAGAAAACTGTGCAGACATGTTCATGCAACCAGTGTTGTTAGAGAAGTTGTGGTGGCGTTTGGATTATCTTGGCTTGCACGCAAGTGACATTTGATTTGTTGGGCAAGGTATCAGAAAACTGTTGTCAAGGTGGAGATTGTTGGGTTGTGACAACACATACCCTTATCGTTACATTTGTTTGAGGTTTCCCAAGTGTTTAGATTTTTGAATTCCTAGAAACACTTGAGATCTCTCATGGTTAAATGTATAATCCCACGAGGTGCTTCTTGGGGATATATAACCATTTCTCTATTGACTGATCAAGACAGAATGTCATTGCTCCCATTTATCTATTGTTGCATGTGTAATGTGTTTGTTTTTATATTTCTTTGTTCATTCACTCATTGGTTCCCAACAAATAGGAGCAAAAGAGGGAGCCCAATCCCTTGCACATGAATGCTCATACATGGATTGTCGAAGGAAAATCTCCCTGCGGACAGGTAGATCTCCTCTTGAGAGATAGACTCTTAACTCTTAAGACAAAAGATGCTTAACATGGACACTGACTTCCTTTCAGATCTATACAAACTAATGTGCGAGGAGGAAGGAGGAAAAGAAGTATCATTTACCGGTGTTTGTCCCTGCATGCTCCGAGTTGAGCTCCAATCTTTCGCTCCTCGATGAGCCCTGTAGACAAAAAATAGTACAACCACTTCCTAATCTATTGATATTAGCTTGAAATAGATCTTTCTATCAGAGACAAGTTCATCTGAGATTAAACAGAAACTAGAAAGAAACAGGCCAAGCATGTCATATTGATGAGAACAATGACAGAAGTAACTTACAACCGTAGATGCGAATGCGACAGCTTCATCAAGTCCCATTTGTCTAACCCTTGCTCAAAAGATCCACGATCTGGATGACAACAACTTGACTGATTACTTTCCTCCAGTTCACTGTATGTTTCCTATGAGATCATAGGTTTCATGCTTCCAATTCTTCCCCCTTTTCACCATGATAGAGCCTGTTTATATAGGTTTAGAGAGGCATAACCTCTTGAGGTATCTTTAGGGTAAGTTGAGGATTTCCCTTCTTAAGCCAGGGATCTTCTCCTAATATCATGGATGAACCAGGAATTCAAATGCAACTGCCTTCCAAGATTGAAATATCTTCCCCTTATTCTCCTCAACAGATCAATTGCTACCTGGAATAGGTAGCACTCCCTCAAAAAGTCCATCAGAGTGCTATAGCGCTCCCTAGTAGGCTTTAGGGGGGCGTCAACGCTCTAAAAACCCATAGTTCTCCCTCAGAAGGGTTGTTTGGTGTTATAACGCTCATTAGCACTTTATAGGGGAGCGCTAGCGCTCCTAAGGGTGATATAGGGGAGCGCTCTCTTCTAAAACCTTAGATTCGATGATTCTTTCAGGTGGCAAGAGGTTCTTAAATTCAGTTAGCCATTCCTCTTCCTTCAAATCAAGTGTTTGAGGCATTTTAAGTGTCTCCTTAGTGTCATCATCATGGAAGTATGCTTTTCTTGACACTTGCGACACATGTGAGCAACATGCGACACTTGCGACACTTGTGAGCAACATGTGACACTTGCGACACTTATCAAAGCGAGTAATGTTGATGTGTAACATGGACGTCCCCTGAACCATGAACCATTTCAACATTAAATTAGAGTCCATTTCCACTTTACAACGAGATGGAAAAAGAGAAATTCTTTGGATAATGCTCCTCCTCCTTTATTAAAAGATAAATAGTGAACCAGTTCAACTTACAATGAGGGAAAATAAGCTATTTGTTTGGACAGGTAAGTGATAAATCAATTCAACTTTCCAATAAGAAGAGAAAGAGGTAAATCGATTTAACTTTAGATTCCACGATATATATCCTCAACATATGGAACATTAATTTATATATCACCAGGCACATAGTATTAGTAGGAAGATTAACCAGAATGACCCCCGAAAGAAGCTTCCTTTCTGGTCTTTCCTGACAACTATAAAGTCGTTTTCTAGCGCATCCTTTACCATCCCATCCTATGTTCAAGTTCAACTAGAGGAAATAATTTGAAAAAAGAGCATGCACACATAACAATGGAGTTGTTAATCTCTTCTTCATATTCATATGAAAAATTAAAATGCAAATACATAAAACTAGATATTTCTCTAGAACACTCCATATTCTCACCTACCTAATAAAAGAATATCCACCTATCTCATATAGTGCATTTATGATTCCTATCAATTATCAACATGGTCAATTAAGTGGGAGGAATTACTCCATTTAACACTCCCCCTTAATTT
This sequence comes from Picea glauca, assembly GCA_000966675.3. NCBI lineage: Eukaryota > Viridiplantae > Streptophyta > Pinopsida > Pinales > Pinaceae > Picea > Picea glauca. The sequence goes on from JZKD02S1674767.1 coordinate 961,056, forward strand.
CGACCAATACAAAAATCAACACAAACAATGCCTAAGTGTTGTCTCCGAAATTCAAAATAATTTCTTCGCAATGGTTTGGTGAAGATATATGCTAACTTTTCTTTCAAACCACAAAAATGTAACATCATGCTACTATCATTAACAAGCTTGCAAATGAAATGATAATGAGTGTCAATGTGTTTACTCTTGCAGTGAAACAAATTATTTTTAGATAATGCAATTGTTGAACTATTGTCACAAAATATAGGAGTTGGCTCCTTCTCTTAAAGTGCAAGATCACTAAGATCCTTCTCAACCAAACTTCATGACATGATGCGAAAGTTGTTGCCACATACTCTACTTCTACTGAAGTTATTGTGACGATGGGATGTTTCTTAGAAGCCCATGAAATTAAACCTATACCCAAATGAAATGCGTACCTGAAAGTACTTTTCCTATCATCGACGCTAGCTGCAAAATCACTATCTGTATATCCAAAAAGTGACTCATTTTCTGAATTTAAATACCAAATTCCATAATATGTTGTACCTACAATATACCTCAATTTTGTTTTCCAACTTTCCAATAAGAGATTTTGGGATTTTCTATAAATCTCGAAATTAAGCTCACTACATACATGATATCTGGTAGGGTAGCTGTAAGATACAAGAAGTTGCCTACAAGACTCTTATACAAAGTATAATCAAGTGTTGTTCCTTCATCTTGTTTACTTAGTTTTGTACATGTTGCAATTGGTGTATCTATTGGCTTGCACTTATTCATTTTGAACCTTTTCAAAATATCCATGGCATATTTTTGCTAACAAATAAAAATTCCTTTTTCACATCGCTCAACATCAATTCCCATAAAATATTTCATAAGACCAAGACCAGTCATTCCAAATTCACTTTGCATGGCTTCTTTGAAGTCACTCAACAACAAATTTCTTGTATAAATCACGTCATCAATATAGAGACAAACTGTCAAAATATTTCCTTTCTGGTCTCTTTTGATGTAAAACGTGGGCTCATTTATGCTCCCGTTGAACCCATTGTTGAACAAATAAGAATCAATGAGATTGTACCAAGATCTTGGAGCTTGCTTCAAACCATACAATTCTTTCTTCAATCTGCACACTTCGTATGCTTTACCTCTGATATGGAATCTTGGTGGTTGATCCACATAAACATATTCCTCTAAAATGCCATTTAGAAAGGATTATTTAATGCCCATTTGATAGACTGGCCATTTTTTTTGGGTTGCAACTGCCAAAACTGCTTTGAGAGTATTCAAACATGCTACTAGAGAAAATGTTTCTCCATAGTCAATACCAGGTTGTTGAGCAAAATCTTTTGCTAGAAGTCTTGCCTCATTCTTCTCTATTTTTCATTTTTCATTGAATTTTGTCTTATAAACCCATTTAACTCCAATGTTGGTTTTACCTGTAGGGAGATCTACATGATCCCATGTGTTGTTTATTTCAATTGCTTCAATATATTCGTTCATTGCATGAACCCATTTTTCTTCATTTACTGCTTCTTCAAAATATATTGATTGACAGGATAACAAAGCAAAATGTGCTTGTTGACCCATGCAATCATTCTACTCATAATTTCTCTCAAGCTTCTTGTTTTCTGGTTCCTTAAAATTTCTATAATGGGATTTGAATCATTACTAGAAGAAGAAGAAAAACTATTCTCTATTTGTTCTCCTTGGCCTTGTACTTGCAATCTTGGAAGTCTTGGTGTAGAAACTTGTTGTCCCATAGCTTCCACTTGTTTATCTTCCTATATAGAAGGATTCTGATCTACAATTATTTCATTTGTTTGGTTATCCCAAGATTGATCTTTTTGGAATTTAACATCTTTGTTTACTATCAACTTCTTAGTAACATGATTGTACAACCTGTTAGTCCCTAAAGTTGTCCTTGACTACTAAGGGCAAGCTAGTGCACCTTAGTTATTGCAATGTTTATATTTTTAGGTATTTTTGGGTTTATAGGTTGTTTTATGGGTCAAAACATGGATGAATTAGGAAACATAAGGTTATGGTCACAAAGTCAAGTTTCTACCACAATCACTTAGTCAATGACAATCACTCCGATTAGCTAGATAAGGATATTTAAACAGAAGAAAAAGAAATTGCAAGCTTACAATCTGTTCAACTAGGAGTTGATGGTGTTAGCTTTGGTTTCGATGCACGATCTAGTGCCAGTTAAGGCCACATAATAGGTGTCAGAGGTTAGAGAGTGGGTTTCAGAGTTGGTTTCAACAGTGGTGCAGGCCATGGAATCGAAGGTGGTGCAAGCAGTGACATTGGGCACAATGAGGGAAGTGTTGGAGCTGGTTTTGGTGCAAGCAATAGGTCTGGTTATGGGGTCAGTGGTGCTACTAGTGGTTATGGTGCTATCTACTGATCTGAGTAGAGGCTTGCACACAAGTGATGTTTGATTTGTTGGGAAAGGTATCCAAAAATTGTTGTCAAGGTGGAGATTGTTGGGTTGGGACAACACATACCCTTGTTGTTACATTTGTTTGGATATTTCCCAAGTGTTTAGATTTTTGAATTCCTAGAAACACTTTAGATATCTCATGGTTAAATGTATAAGCCCATGTAGTGCTTCTTGGGTATTTATAACCATTTCTCTATTGACTGAGCAATACAGAATGTCATTGCTCCCATTTATTTATTTTTGCGTGTGTGATGTGTTTGTTTTTATCTTTCTTTGTTCATGCACTCATTGGTTCCCAACAAAGAGGAGCAAAAGAGGGAGCCCAATCCCTTGCATATGAATGCTCGGACATGGACGTCCCTTGAACCATGAACTATTTCAACATTAAATTAGGGTCCATTTCAACTTTACAACGAGATGGAAAAAGAACAATTCTTTATATAGTGCTCATCCTCCTTTATTAAAAGATAAATAGTGAACCAATTCAACTTACAATGAGGGAAAATAAGCTATTTGTTTGGACAGACAAGTCATAAATCAATTCAACTTTCCAATAAGAAGAGAAAGAGGTAAATCAATTTAACTTTAGATTCCACGATATATATCCTCAACATCTGGAACATTAATTTATATATCACCGGGTACATAGTATTAGTAGGAAGATTAACCAAAACGACACCCAAAAGAAGCTTCCTTTTTGGTCTTTCCTCACAACTATAAAGTCGTTTTCTAGCGCATCCTTTACCATCCCATCCTATGTTCAAGTTCAAGTAGAGGCAACAATTTGAAAAAAGAGCATGCACACATAACAATGGAGTTGTTAATCTCTTCTTCATATTCATATGAAAAATTAAAATGCAAATACATAAAACTAGATATTTCTCTAGAACACTCCATCTTCTCACCTACCTAATAAAAGAATATCCACCTATCTTATCTAGTGCATTTATGATTTCTATCAATTATCAACTTGGTCAATTAAGTGGGAGGAATTACTCCATTTAACACTCCCCCTTAATTTCGACCATTACAAAAATCAACACAAACAATGCCTAAGTGTTGTCTTTGAAATTCAAAATTATTTCTTCCCAATGGCTTGGTGAGGATATATACTATATTTTCTTTCAAAGAACAAAAATGTAGCATAATCCTACTACCATTAACAAGCTCGCAAATGAAATGATAGCGAGTGTCAATGTGTTTACTCTTGCAGTGAAACACATGATTTTTAGATAATGCAATTGTTGAACTATTGTCACAAAATATAGGAGTTGGCTCCTTCTCTTCAAGTGTAAGATCACTAAGGATCCTTCTCAACCAAACTGCATGACATGATTCTAAAGTTGCTGCCACATACTCTGCTTCTGCTGAAGATATTGTGATGATGGGATGTTTCTTAGAAGCCCATGAAATTAAACCTATACCCAAATTATATGCGTACCTGAAAGTACTTTTCCAATAATCAACGCTACCGTCAAAATCACTATCTGTATATCCAAAAAGTGAGTCATTTTCTGAATTGGAATACCAAATTCCATAATATGTTGTACCTACAATATACCTCAATTTTGTTTTCCAACTTTCCAATAAGAGATTTTGGGATTTTCCATAAATCTCGAAACTAAGCTCACTACATACATTATATCTCGTAGGGTAGTTGTAAGATACAAGAGGTTGCCTACAAGACTCTTATACAAAGTATAATAAATTGTTGTTCCTTCATCTTGTTTACTTAGTTTTGTACCCATTGCAATTGGTGTTTCTGTTGGCTTGCATTTATTCATTTTGAACCTTTTCAAATTATCCATGGCATATTTTTGCTGACAAATAAAAAATCCTTTTTCATATTGCTCAACTTCAATTCCTAGAAAATATTTCATAAGACCAAGACCAGTCATTTCAAATTCACTTTGCATGGCTTCTTTGAAGTCACTGAACAACAAATTTCTTGTATAAATCATGTCATCAACATAGAGACAAACTGTGAAAATATTTCCTTTTTGGTCTCTTTTGATGTAAAGCGTGGGCTCATTTATGCTCCCGTTGAACCCATTGTTGAACAAATAAGAATCAACGAGACTGTACCAAGCTCTTGGAGATTGCTTCAAACCATACAGTTCTTTCTTCAATATGTACACTTTGTATGCTTTACCTCTGATATGGAATCTTGGTGGTTGAGCCACATAAAATTCTTCCACTAAAATGCCATTTAGAAAGGACGAATTAATGCCGATATGATATACTGGCCATTTTTTTTGGGTTGCAACTGCCAAAACTGCTTTGAGAGTATTCAAACATGCTACTAGAGAAAACGTTTCTCCACAGTCAATACCAGGTTGTTGAGCAAACTCTTTTTCTACAAGTCTTGCCTCGTTCTTCTCTCATTTTCAATTGAATTTTATCTTATAATTCCATTTAACTCCAATGTTGGTTTTACCTGTAGGGAGATCCACAAGATCTCATGTGTTGTTTCTTTCAATTGCTTCAATTTATTTGTTCATTGCATGAACTCATTTTCTTCATTTACTGCTTCTTCAAAATATACTGGTTGACAGGATAACAAAGCAAAATGTGCTTGTTGATCCATGCAATCATTCTACTCATAATTTCTCAAAAGCTTCTTGTTTTCTGGTTCCTTAAAATTGCTATAATGGGATCTGAATTATTATTACAAGAAGAAAATGAACTATTCTCTATTTGTTCTCCTTGGCCTTGTACTTGCAATCTTGGAAGTCTTGGTGTAGAAACTTGTTGTCCCATAGCTTCCACTTGTTTATCTTCCTATACAGAAGGATTATGATCTACAATTATTTCATTTGTTTGGTTATCCCAAGATTTATCTTCTTGGAATTTAACATCTTTGTTTACTATCAACTTCTTAGTAACATGATTGTACAACCTGTTAGTCCCTAAAGTTGTCCTTGACTACTAAGGGCAAGCCAGTGAACCTTAGTTATTGCAATGGTTTATGTTTTTAGGTTTTTTTGGGTTTATAGGTTGTTTTATGGGTCAAAACGTGGATGAATTAGGCAACATAAGCTTATGGTCACAAAGTCAAGTTTCCACCACATTCACTTAGTCAATGACAATCACTCCGATTAGCAAGATAAGGATATTTAAACAGAAGAAAAATAAATTGCAAGCTTACAATCTGTTCAACTAGGATTCGATGGTGCTAGCTCTGGTTTCTACGCATGATCTAGTGCCAGTTAAGGCCACATAATAGGAGTCAGAGGTTATGGAGTGGGTTTCAGACTTGGTTTTGATAGTGGTGCATGCCATGGAATCGAAGGTGGTGAAAGCAAAGACACTAGGCACAGTGAAGGAAGTGTTGGAGTTGGTTTCGGTGCAAACAATAGGGTTGGTTATGGGGTCAATGGTGCTACTAGTGGTTATGGTGATATCTATTGATCTGAGTAGAGGCAAGTGGAATGCAAAGTTTGAAGTAGAAGCAATGGTAAGGTGAAGTCTTTGAATGCAAGGTTCGAAGTGGATTTTTTTATATGTAAATGGGCATATGGATTTAAGACTTGGTTAGGCATGCATACCCCAGGTTTGAAATGTCACTGGTAAAGTCTAGACAACCTAGGTGATAAGGGGGAAGCATGTGATATTTTAGGATACCCTCACTTGAGGGAGGTTTGGTCTGTTTTGGTCATATAAAACCCAAAGGAGGGGCGAGGAAAGTTAGGTCAAGAGTCATGGTTTCGGGCACATTGGTTTTTCGTAGCCCATGTTTTGAACCCACATATTGCATACTCCATCGAAATCCACCGAAAGGTGAGAGGCGAAGGCTCACTTAGCTCTCTTGGCCAGTTTTGGTCAAGAGAATAAGTTTTTATATCTCTGTTTCTTATGGTGATGGAGCTAAGGGATGTAGATTGTGGGATTCCATTGTCCACAAATCATCATTAGACGAGATATGTACCATGAGACGTTGCTCAGGATCGCAAAGGGAGTTTTTTTTGCAAACTCCGGGAATCATTATATGGACTAAGATAACCAAGCAGTGGTACAAGATGTTTGATTCCTTCATGGTGAGCCAAGTTTCTTAATAAGTGAGTATGATCATTGTGTTTATGACATATTCATTATCTCGATGTTATGTTGATTATATGCTTGTTGCAAGAAAAACATGGTTGAGATCAGAAAGGTAAAGGCTCAATTGACCAAGATGTTTCAGAAGAAGGATCTAGGAGCAGTAAAACAAATCTTGGACATAGAAGCACATAGAGATGGAAAAGTGGTAAGTTGTGGTTGTCACTGATAACGTTCAGCATAAACTTTGTGAAACCAACAAATATATCTCTATCTTTCCATTGTAAACTTTCTTCAAGTTTATGTCCTATTAGTAAGGGAAAAAATGATTATATGTTTCGTGTACAATGCATTAGGAAGGTCGATGTTTGCGATGGGAATGTTAAAATATTTCACATGCAGTTGGTGTTGTCAATGGACACATGGAAAAACTAGGTAAAGAGCATGAAAATGGGTGCTTCGGTATCTAAGAAGAACGAGTATCACCTATAGTGGTTGCATCAATTTTAGTTTTTGGTTATGTTGATTCAATAGAGGTGGAGTGGTCCATACTGGAGAAAACTCTGCAAACATGTTCATGCAACCAGTGTTGTTAGAGAAGTTGTGGTGGTGTTTGGATTCTCTTGGATTGCACACAAGTGACGTTTGATTTGTTGGGCAAGGTATCATAAAATTGTTGTCAAGGTGGAGATTGTTGGGTTGTGACAACACATACCCTTGTCGTTACATTTGTTTGGAGGTTTCCCAAGTGTTTAGATTTTTGAATTCCTAGAAACACTTTAGATCTCTCATGGTTAAATGTATAAGCCCATGAGGTGTTTCTTGGGGATTTATAACCATTTTTCTATTGATTGAGAAATACAGAATGTCATTGCTCCCATTTATCTATTGTTGTGTGTGTGATGTGTTTGTTTTTATCTTTCTTTGTTCATTCACTCATTGGTTCCCAACAAATAGGAGCAAAAGAGGGAGCCCAATCCATTGCACATAAATGATCGGACATGGACGTCCCCTGAACCATGACCAATTTCAACATTAAATTAGGGTCCATTTCAACTTTACAACGAGATGGAAAAAGAACAATTCTTTGGATAGTGCTCCTCCTCCTTTATTAAAAGATAAACAGTGAACCAATTCAACTTACAATGAGGGAAAATAAGCTATTTGTTTGGACAGATAAGTCATAAATCAATTCATCTTTCCAATAAGAAGAGAAAGAGGTAAATCAATTTAACTTTAGATTCCACGATATATATCCTCAACATCTGGAACATTAATTTATATATCACCAGGTACATAGTATTAATAGGAAGATTAACCAGAACGACACCCGAAAGAAGCTTCCTTTCTGGTCTTTCCTGACAACTATAAATTTGTTTTCTAGCGCATCCTTTACCATCCCATCCTATGTTCAAGTTCAAGTAGAGGCAAGAATTTGAAAAAAGAGCATGCACACATAACAATGGAGTTGTTAATCTCTTCTTCACATTCATATGAAAAATCAAAATGCAAATACATAAAACTAGATATTTCTCTAGAACACTCCATCTTCTCACCTACCTAATAAAAGAATATCCACCTATCTTATCTTGTCCATTTATGATTCCTATCAATTATCAACTTGGTCAATTAAGTGGGAGGAATTACTCCATTTAACACTCCCCCTTAATTTCGACCATTACAAAAATCAACACAAACAATGCCTAAGTGTTGTCTCTGAAATTCAAAATTATTTCTTCCCAATGGCTTGGTGAAGATATATGCTAACTTTTCTTTCAAACCACAAAAATGTAGCATAATGCTACTATCATTAACAAGCTCGCAAATGAAATGATAGCAAGTGTCAATGTGTTTACTCTTGCAGTGAAAAACATGATTTTTAGATAATGCAATTGTTGAACTATTGTCACAAAATATAGGAGTTGGCTCCTTCTCTTCAAGTGTAAGATCACTAAGGATCCTTCTCAACCAAACTGCATGACATGATTCTAAAGTTGCTGCCACATACTCTGCTTCTGCTGAAGATATTGTGATGATGGGATGTTTCTTAGAAGCCCATGAAATTAAACCTATACCCAAATTATATGCGTACCTGAAAGTACTTTTCCAATAATCAACGCTACCGTCAAAATCACTATCTGTATATCCAAAAAGTGAGTCATTTTCTGAATTGGAATACCAAATTCCATAATATGTTGTACCTACAATATACCTCAATTTTGTTTTCCAACTTTCCAATAAGAGATTTTGGGATTTTCCATAAATCTCGAAATTAAGCTCACTACATACAAGATATCTTATAGGGTAGCTGTAAGATACAAGAGGTTGACTACAAGACTCTTACAGAAAGTATAATCAATTGTTGTTCCTTCATCTTGTTTACTTAGTTATGTACCTGTTGCAATTGGTGTATCTGTTGGCTTGCATTTAATCATTTTTAACCTTTTCAAAATATCCATGGCATATTTTTGCTGACAAATAAAAATTCCTTTTTCAAATTGCTCAACTTCAATTCCCAGAAAATATTTCATAAGACCAAGACCAGTCATTTCAAATTCACTTTGCATGGCTTCTTTGAAGTCACTCAACAACAAATTTCTTGTATAAATCATGTCATCTACATAGAGACAAACTGTCAAAATATTTCATTTCTGGTCTCTTTTGATGTAAATCATTGGCTCATTTATGCTCCCGTTGAACCCATTGTTGAACAAATAAGAATCAATGAGACTATACCAAGCTCTTGGAGCTTGCTTCAAACCATACAATTCTTTCTTCAATCTGTACACTTTGTAAGCTTTACCTCTGATATGGAATCTTGGTGGTTGGTCCACATAAACTTATTCCTCTAAAATGCCATTTAGAAAGGATGATTTAATGCCCATTTGATAGACTGGCCATTTTTTTTGGGTTGCAACTGCCAAAACTTCTTTGAGAGTATTCAAACATGCTAATAGAGCAAATGTTTCTCCATAGTCAATACCAAGTTGTTGAGCAAACTTTTTTGCTACAAGTCTTGCCTTGTTGTTCTCTATTTTTCATTTTTCATTGAATTTTTCCTTATAAACCCATTTAACTCCAATGCCAGTTTTACCTTAGGGAGATCTACAAGATCCCATGTGTTGTTTCTTTCAATTGCTTCAATTTATTCGTTCATTGCATGAACCCATTTTTCTTCATTTACTTCTTCTTCAAAATATACTGGTTGACAGGATAACAAAGCAAAATGTGTTTGTTGATCCATGCAATCATTCTACTCATAATTTCTCTCAAGCTTCTTGTTTTCTGGTTCCTTAAAATTGCTATAATGGGATCTGAATCATTACTAGAAGAAGAACAAGAACTATTCTCTATTTGTTATCCTTGGCCTTGTACTTGCAATCTTGGAAGCCTTGGTGTAGAAACTTGTTGTCTCATAACTTCCACTTGTTTATATTCCTATATAGAAGGATTCTGATCTACAATTATTTCATTTGTTTGGTTATGCCAAGATTTATCTTCTTGGAATTTAACATCTTTGTTTACTATCAACTTCTTAGTAAAATGATTGTACAACCTGTTAGTCCCTAAAGTTGTCCTTGACTACTAAGGGCAAGCTAGTGCACCTCAGTTATTGCAATGGTTTATGTTTTTAGGTCTTTTTGGGTTTATAGGTTGTTTTATGGGTCAAAACGTGGATGAATTAGGAAACATAAGGTTATGGTCACAAAGTCAATTTTCCACCACATTCACTTAGTCAATGACAATCACTCTGATTATCTAGATAAGGGATATTTGAACAAAAGAAAAAGAAATTGTGAGCTTACAATGTGTTCAACTAGGAGTCGATGGTGCTAGCTCTGGTTTCGACGCATGATCTAGTGCCAGTTAAGGCCACATAATAGGTGTCAGAGGTTATGGAGTGGGTTTCAGAGTTGGTTTTGACAGTGGTGCAAGCCATGGAATCAAAGGTGGTGCAAGCAGCGACACTGGGCGCAACGAGGGAAGTGTTGGAGATGGTTTTGGTGCAACCAACAGGTCTGGTTATGGGGTCAGTGGTGCTAGTAGTGGTTATGGTGATATCTACTGATCTGGGTAGAGGCAAGTGGAATGCAAAGTTCGAAGTAGATGCAATGGTAAGGTGAAGTCTTTGAATGCAAGGTTCGAAGTGGATTTTTTTATATGTAAATGGGCATATGGCTTTAAGACTTGGTTAGGCATGCATACCCCAGGTTTTAAATGTCACTGGTAAAGTCTAGACAACCTAGGTGATAAGGGGGAAGCATGTGATATTCTAGGATACCTTGACTTGAGGGAGGTTTGGTCGGTTTTGGTCATATAAAACCCAAAGGAGGGGCGGCGGGAAGTTAGGTCAAGAATCATGGTTTCGGGCACATGGGTTTTTGGTAGCCCATGTTTTGAACCCACATATTGCATACTCCATCAAAATCAGCCTAGAGGTGAGAGGTGAAGGCTCACTTAGCGAGCTTGGCCAGTTTTGGTCAAGAGAATAAGTTTTTATATCTTTGTTTCTTATGGTGATGGAGCTAAGGGATGTAGATTATGGGATGCCATTGTCCACAAATCATCATTAGAAGAGATATGTACCATGAGAAGTTGTTCAGGATCGCAAAGGGAGTTTTTTTTGCGAACTCCGGGAATCATTATATGGCCTAAGGTAACCAAGCAGTGGTACAAGATGTTTGATTCCTTCATGGTGAGTCAAGTTTCTTAATAAGTGAGTATGATCATTGTGTTTATGACATATTCATTATCTCGATGTTATGTTGATGATATGCTTGTTGCAAGAAAAGAATGGTTGAGATCAGAAAGATAAAGGATCAATTGACCAAGATGTTTCAGAAGAAGGATCTAGGAGAAGTAAAACAAATCTTCGACATAGAAGTACACAGAGATGGAAAAATGGTAAGTTGTGGTTGTCACTGATAACGTTCAGCATAAACTTTGTGAAACCAATAAATATCTCTTTATCTTTCCATTGTAAACTTTCTTCAAGTTTATGTCCTAGTAGTAAGGAAAAAAAGGATGATATGTTTCGTGTGTAATCCATTAGGAAGGTCGATGTTTGCGATGGGAATGTTCAAATATTTCACATGCAGTTGGTGTTGTCAATGGACACATGGAAAAACCAGGTAAAGAGCATGAAAATGGGTGCTTTGGTATCTAAGAAGAACGAGTATCACCTACAGTGGTTGCATCAATTTTAGTTTGTGGTTATGTTGATTCAGTGGAGGTGGAGTGGTCCATACTAGAGAAAACTATGCAAACATGTTCATGCAACCAGTGTTGTTAGAGAAATTGTGGTGGTGTTTGGATTCTCTTGGCTTGCACACAAGTGATGTTTGATTTGTTGGGCAAGGTATCAAAAAAATGTTGTCAAGGTGGAGATTGTTGGGTTGTGACAACACATACCTTTATCGTTACATTTGTTTGGAGGTTTCCCAATTGTTTAGATTTTTGAATTCCTAGAAACACTTGAGATCTCTCACGGTTAAATTTATAAGCCCATGAGGTGATTCTTGGGGATTTATAACCATTTCTCTATTGACTGAGCAATACAGAATGTCATTGCTCCCATTTATCTATTGTTGTGTGTGTGATGTGTTTGTTTTTATTTTTCTTTGCTCATTCACTCAATGGTTCACAACAAATAGGAGCAAAAGAGGGAGCCCAATCCCTTGCACATGAATGCTCGGACATGGACATCCCCTGAACCATGAACCATTTCAACATTAATTTAGGATCCATTTCAAATTTACAACGACATGGAAAACGAGCAATTCTTTGGATAGTGCTCCTCCTCCTTTTTTAAAATATAAATAGTTTACCAATTCAACTTACAATGAGGGAAAATAATCTATTTGTTTGGACCGGTAAGTCATAAATCAATTCAACTTTCCAATAAGAAGAGAAAGAGGTAAATCAATTTAACTTTAGATTCCATGATATATATCCTCAACATCTGGAACATTAATTTATATATCACCAGGTACATAGTATTAGTAGGAAGATTAACCAGAACGACACCCGAAAGAAGCTTCCTTTCTGGTCTTTCCTGAAAACTATAAAGTCGTTTTCTAGCGCATCCTTTACGATCCCATCCTATGTTCAAGTTCAAGTAGAGGAAAGAATTTGAAAAAAGAGCATGCACACATAACAATGGAGTTGTTAATCTCTTCTTCACATTCATATGAAAAATTAAAATGCAAATACATAAAACTAGATATTTCTCTAGAATAATCCATCTTCTCACCTACCTAATAAAAGAATATCCACCTATCTTATATAGTGCATTTATGATTCCTATCAATTATCAACTTGGTCAATTAAGTGGGAGGAATTACTCCATTTAACACTCCCCCTTAATTTCGACCATTACAAAAATCAACACAAACAATGCCTAAGTGTTGTCTCTGAAATTCACAATTATTTCTTCCCAATGGCTTGGTGAAGATATATGCTAACTTTTCTTTCAAACCACAAAAATGTAGTATAATGCTACTATCATTAACAAGCTCACAAATGAAATGGTAGCGAGTGTCAATGTGTTTACTCTTGTAGTGAAACACATGATTTTTAGATAATGCAATTGTTGAACTATTATCACAAAATATAGGAGTTGGCTCCTTCTCTTCAAGTGTAAGATCACTAAGGATCCTTCTCAACCAAACTGCATGACATGATGCTAAAGTTGCTACCACATACTCTTCTTTTGCTGAAGATATTGTGACAATGGGATGTTTCTTAGAAGCCCATGAAATTAAACCTATACCCAAATGAAATGTGTACCTGAAAGTACTTTTCCTATCATCAACGCTACCTGCAAAATCACTATCTGTATATCCAAAAAGTGAGTCATTATCTGAATTGGAATACAAAATTCCATAATATGTTGTACCTACAATATACCTCAATTTTGTTTTCCAACTTTCCAATAAGAGATTTTGGGATTTTCCATAAATCTCGAAATTAAGCTCACTACATACATGATATCTGGTAGGGTAGTTGTAAGATACAAGAGGTTTCCTACAAGACTCTTATACAAAGTATACTCAATTGTTGTTCCTTCATCTTGTTTACTTAGTTTTGTACATGTTGCAATTGGTGTATCAGTTGGCTTGCATTTATTCATTTTGAACCTTTTCAAAATATCCATGGTATATTTTTGCTGACAAATAAAAATTCCTTTTTCATATTGCTCAACTTCAATTCCCAGAAAATATTTCATAAGACCAAGACCAGTCATTTCAAATTCACTTTGCATGGCTTCTTTGAAGTCACACAACAACAAATTTCTTGTATAAATCATGTCATCAACATAGAGACAAATTGTCAAAATATTTCTTTTCTGGTCTCTTTTGATGTAAAGCGTGGGCTCATTTATGCTTCCGTTGAACCCATTGTTGAACAAATAAGAATCAATGAGACTGTACCAAGCTCTTGGAGCTTGCTTCAAACCATATGGTTCTTTCTTCAATCTGTACACTTTGTACGCTTTACCTCTGATATGGAATCTTGGTGGTTGATCCGCATAAACTTCTTCCTCTAAAATGCCATTTAGAAAGGATAATTTAACGCCCATTTTATAGACTGGCCATTTTTTTTGGGTTGCAACTGCCAAAACTGCTTTGAGAGTATTCATACATGCTACTAGAGGAAATGTTTCTCCATAGTCAATACCAGGTTGTTGAGCAAACTCTTTTGCTAGAAGTCTTGCCTCGTTCTTCTCTATTTTTCATTGAATTTTGTCTTATAAAACCATTTAACCCCAATGTTGGTTTTACTTGTAGGGAGATCTACAAGTTCCCATGTGTTGTTTCTTTCAATTGCTTCAATTTATTCATTCATTTCATGAACCCATTTTTCTTCATTTACTGCTTCTTCAAAATATACCGGTAGACAGGATAACAAAGCAAAATGTGCTTGTTGATTGATCTGGAAATAGAAGGCTGACTTGTTATGCTATGCAAGCACCCACTACTTCATTAAAATAAACTTTACAGGACCTTGATTCATGTGTATAAATATGCAAGATAAAATTATGTGTTAAGTTCATGCATCTTCTTGTAAATGTTTATGTGTGAGGAATTGTTCTTTTAGATGGTTAAATATGTACTTTAAACAAATATACAGCAACACAACTTGCATCAAATAAACCATCAAACTCACAAAAAGAACAAGCTAATAAAGGAGTTCACCCCCCTCCGGGCTACATCTCCTTGAGCCTCCATCAATGGACTTGGCTCTCTGGGATTAATTTGTCAAAAGTTCTTTTACAAGCTGCTTCTCAAATCCAATGGAAAAATAGACTATACCATTGAGATCAGAACACATAAAAACCCCAAAAATGACTAATAGAACTCTGAAAACGGATCATGGCTCATCCGGGCATGACCTCTTC
>JZKD02S1674767.1:995068-1008240 GCA_000966675.3 Picea glauca
AGTGTGGTAGGTGTGTCCAACAACTATCACATTCTTATAAAATATATAGAAAACATAAAATGAGATTTTTCATTTTGGATAAACTTCATCAAGAATACAAAATCATTGCAACCCTCTACCCTATTTTAAGAGAGCTATAGAGAATCTCTAATCTAGAATGGTAGTTTTTATAACTCAACTTTAAAGATATGAGACACTAATGTTCAATGCATATATACATATTCATCAATATACTCAGTTTGAAGTTACAGGACTTGGTCTTCTTATAACTATACATGTTTATATTAATAGAATACACATCAATAGTGTAGAGTGTTGCATCAATTATGTTTCTTCTTAATCTTATGAAAGTTTGGAAGAGGACCGCTAGTTATGAAAGTTTGGAAGAGGAGACTAATTTGCATAGCACAAAGATAAGGTTTACCAGACACGTGAGAAACCTTGGAGAAGCAACCAGACATTTATAATAGAGGAGAATTCATGTGATTTTTAAAAGATCTACACAATCTGTGAGGAAGCCAAGCAAGATGTTTTTTATTTTAAATTTTATAAGATGTGTAAAAATATGTGCTCTCCGTTATTTAAAATAAAGTCTTTATTATTTCAAAGGAGGTCGTGAGAATTTTTTGGGTTGCTCTTGGTGTGGAGTTATGTGGAGTTATAAGATCTACAATTTTCTCTAAGATCCACATTTTGTAAGAAAATTGAGTGGAGCCATAAAGTTGACGAATTTCTAAGGCCATAGAGGCCATATATAGATGGCGAGTGTCACATGTAAATGTGATGTTTGAAGTGGATGTGGATGGAATTCTCAAAATGTTTGGGAATTGTTTGTTTGTTGAAGTACGAATGTGGTTGTAAGCATGCTTGGTTTAAATGGTTGTTTGTGCAAGTTGTTAAAGATCATGAAAATAAATTTAATGCTTTGGTAATATGAAAACATATTTGTGTTTTGGAAGAATGTATTGAATTTTTTTGAGTCTAGCTAACTCAATATTGATATAATTATTTTGTTAGAATTAGCTACTCTAACAAATGACACAAGAATATGGAAATCCAAGACGAAGATAAATTCAAGAGGAAAACACATGGTGATGAGATTTATTTTGGCATTTATTAAGAAAGTTGAAAAGAGTGAAGTAAGTTCAGTGAACCGAAGAAACAGATTCCAGTCATGCTGACATAGATTCGATATCAATGAATCGAAGAAGCAGATTCCAATGAAGAAGAGTCACCATGGAGTGAATAGTCTTCAAGACAAAAGATCGAGCAAGACAAAAGTATTTCCTCTTCTATTGTTGAAGAGCAAATATCGTTGACGCTGAGCCATTTTATGGACAATGTTTCTGCATTATTGACCAGTAAAAATTGCATGTAGAAAAACCTCACCCCGAGAAAGAAAGAAAACTGAAAAGATGCGAAGAAAGATGCGAAGAAGAAAGATGGGAAAAGACAAAGAAAAAGTGGATAAGGGAATGCAACAAAATACAACTAAATTTTCACCAGCAAATATAAGAAGAAATAAATTGTTGTAATTTGAGGGGTGCATGTAGAACTAAATTGTTGTAATTTGAGGGGTGCATGTAGAACTAAATTGTTGTAATTTGAGGGGTGCATGTAGAACTAAATTGTTGTAATTTGAGGGGTGCATGTTCGGTTGTACCTGACACCCAAGTAGACACTCCAATAAGTTTTTTGGTCCCATTTGTAAGAAGTTGTGAGCTTTGTTATAGGCAAGATTTTGTCCCCATGTCTAGTAAGCCCTAATTGAATCAGGCCTACATAGGTAAGTATGTGATCATGTAGCATGTATCCTTGGTTTCGAGAAACATGAAGCACTGGCCATGATACATCACAACTATCCCTGATTTTGAGCAGCTTGAGGCACTGACTAGTGGAGGATTGTGGTTTTAAGTCCACTTTGGTAGAGGAATGTGGTATTAATTCCACTTTGGTAGATATGAGGGTGTCTACTCGTATGTTAACTTAATGATTGTATCAAATAATTTTAATCTTTAACAAGGGAAATGTGAGATATGTGAGATATTAATCTCATAGTTGGTTAGGACCAAGTTTTGTTTAAGGGGGAGTGTGAAGTCTATTGCATTGGATGTTGGTGATAATGATACTTTTTATCGGATGTAATTAAGGGGGAGTGTTAAGGAAAATACCTAATTACATCCTTAACTAGTTAATTAGTTCTAGTTTACTGTATAGGAGTTGGTAACTTTGTAACTTCTTGTAACCATATTGTGTAACTATACATGTTCATATTAATAGAATACACATCAATAGTGTAGAGTGTTGCATCAATTTTGTCCATGCTTGATCTTTTCAGTTTTAACAAAAAATGGAAGAAAATTAGGCAGAGGGGGTTTTCTTAAGAGAAAGAAAGGACTTTGAGTTGAGCTATGAAAGTTGAGGTAGATTGGCATAGTACAACTATTCATTTGTTTGGAGAATATACTTGTCAGTGTTCAACATTGAGGATGGAGGCATAGGAGGAAATAGAAACCTAAAGATAGTGGAAGATGGGTATGACACATGAATGAAAAAATAATTAACCATTGAGAGCGGAAAAACAATGACCATTCATAGATAATCATGGCAAACACAAAACAATGGTTTTGAATACAAAGTAGGACAATACCTCTATTTCTAGCTGTTGTGAGTTATTGTGAATGGATGGAGGAATTAAAGGACTGGACTCTGGAAGCCATCGCTGCAAACCTGCAGGCACACCTTCTCTTTAACCTTAGATTTTGTGGTAGGGTTTGTGTTTTACTTAGCATCGGGGCACAACTATGGAGAGAAGAAAAGTCGAGCTTCAACACTAAGCAATGGCAGATTTGCAAAGCAAAGATGGAAAGGCTCCAATGATGAGCAGTA
Source organism: Picea glauca (assembly GCA_000966675.3). Taxonomy (NCBI): domain Eukaryota; kingdom Viridiplantae; phylum Streptophyta; class Pinopsida; order Pinales; family Pinaceae; genus Picea; species Picea glauca. Next base: position 997,958 of record JZKD02S1674767.1, read on the forward strand.
GTAAAATCGTAAATCGCAGTTACAGAGCAAAGTTGGAGGTTGGAGCGGAGAAGACCTAGGATCCAAATTTGGAATTTGGGAATGCATTGTAGCCTGTATGTAGGCTACATGTTGGATTACTGAGAGGGGGGTGAATCAGTAATAGAGAAATCTAATCATTTTTAACCATATAATCCAAGTGTTATATCAATGTAGCATTATCATCCAATAACTGCAGAGTAATTAAGCAATGAACAAATGAAAAATCATACACATAAACAATACACTAGTGTTTTACGTGGAAACCCAAAGCGGAAGAAAACCACAGAATTTGTTTTCTTATATGTCTTGAAGAATTACATGCATTGGAAGCACCAACTTCCTTTGTTTTCTAGTTGCAACTGGAAGGAGGCTCCAACCCACTAGTTTCTCAGGCTACAACCTGAGGGAAGCTCCAACTCCCCAATTCTCTGGCTACAACCAGAAGGAGGGTACAACCCCCTAAGTTCTCTGGCTACAACCAGAAGGTGGCTACAACCACATGTCCTTGCCCCGTCCAACCGCCCTGACATAGAAGAAGAAAGATGGAACCACTGTCACACTTATCACTATGAGATATACCATTGTACAACTGTATCAACTTGTACCACTGACCTGTATCCAACCTGTACAACTTCCTTGTAATCAATCGGTACCTGAACTGAACATGTATCAACAAAAATACAACAGGTACATGACTTGTAGTGCTGCAACACACGTATGTATGCGCCCTATTTGTTATGTAGCATGCGTATGTACGTGACCAAACTGCTATGCAACCTGCATATGCCTTCTAAAAAACTAGGGTTTCCTTTCTCTTGAAAACTTCTGACCCTCTGTAACTTCTTTCACATATATCTGTAACCTGTCACTGTATCCAAACTATAATTGTACCCTATGCATGCATCCTCATCCATAAACTTTACCCAAAGCATATATATCTCTCTCTAGTCATGTGCCATATAGGTGTGTGTAATCATGAACAAGTATAATAACCCTCACATGATCTAGTCATCAAACCCTTTCTGATATTCAATCTCTCAATACATCAACCACTTCAAAAATATAAGCTCTCAACCATATACCACAAAAACCCTTAGCCATATGCCAAGAAATACGATATGTGCCTCAACAAGAAGTATCAATGATAAATATACTAGCACTATATTTCTATAGATCTGACTTATGCAGAAGATACCATGCAACCACTAGTCTCTCTAGGGAGAATCCTCAAATCTCCTTAACCATTTCTTGTGCATACATCAAAATCCAACTCTTCATAGAAATAAGACATACATTTTGAATCATGGATAGATCTGATGCATCTGAGCACTGTAGACCTTCCAGAGAGATTGATCTCAGAATTTAGAACCTCTGCATCTTCATCTTCTCAAGTTTCATGGCTTTACCAACATGTACGCACCCTATACACGGTCAACCCGCGTACACTTCAGTATGTACGCACCCTATACACAGTAAGCCTGCGTACACCTCATAAAATAGGTGTTTTTAGTATTCGTTGTAATTCCGAGAATTTCGCTTTCAACCCTTCGTACTGCCTCAGACTTTCACAACTTTAGATGTATTAATGAATACTTGCAATAAGCCTTACACAACAAAAGATATTCAATGTGTTCAAGTGTGATTAAATGAGACATCTTTGCCTCTTATTTATATTTTCATGTAGTATTCCACTTTCCTTATTTTATGGAGTTCTCCATTAACTTTATTATTTAAATAATTTCTTTTGCAAACACTTTGACTTTTTGGGGTTTCTAGATGACTCATGAGGGTTCTCGAACTTCACATGGACATAACTCTCTAACCGTGAGGAGTTATGTGGCGTTCCACATACCACCAGAAATGACATGACAAGCACTATCCATCTAGGATAGTTTCACTAACAAATTCACTAACCTTCATCTCATTATTCCAAAATTTGTGCACCTTATCAATCATGATAAGACAATAATGAGAGCATGGGTCCTCCAACCATTTTTCTAGGATAACTCAATCGGCAAAGCGTCTTCCCGTGAGGGATTTCACCATAAGGGGACCACTTTGGAGCTCATCCATTTGTACTTCTTATCAACCATGAAAAGACGATAATGAGTCATCTTTACATCAAACAAACTTGGGTCCATTACCCAAACCTTTGTGCTACCAGACTTTCTTTAAGGGTTGACATCAATGACAACCAACCTTAATCAACAATATCCCCCTTTGGAATTGATGGTAACACTCTGATGCAATACTAAAATCATGTCATGCAATATTGAAGTCATATCACTCATGCTCCCCCTGGAGCCATGCCTCTGTCCTCTGCATCTATGTGACCATTTCTCCCCCTGGAATCATGCCTCTGTCCTCTGCATCTGATAAATATCTCCCCCTTTGTCATCAAAGGCAAAGGTATCTTTCCATCTGGGGTTGCTCCCCTTGACTAAACTGTTCTCTTTATTGTGCTTCCTCGTGTACATCTAAGACATATAAGATAAACATTCAAAAACATTCATTTTGGAGTAGAAATAAATCTGAGTCTCTAGAGAAGATACTCAAAGGATTCTCGTGGAAGTGGTTTTGTAAAGATGTCTTCCACTTGTTCTTTTGTGCCCACATACTCAACTCTGATGTTCTTTTATGCAACCTATTCCCGTAGAAAGTGATACTTGATTGGAATGTGCTTCATCTTGGAGTGCATCACCAGGTTCTTTGAGATACCTATGACACTCGTATTATCACAATAGATTGGAATGGGATCATCATACTTAACCTGTATATCTGTCAGAGTTTGTTTCATCCAAAGAACCTGTGTGCAACATGTTGTTGCTGCAATATACTATGCCTTGGCTGTAGATAAAGATACTGATGATTGTTTCTTTCTCTACCATGATACTAAACACTCACCCAAGTAGAACGTTGCTCCATTGGTGCTTTGTCGATCATCAATACAACCCGCCCAATCTGCATCTGTGTAGGCAATAAGTGATAGATCTTTTCCTTTTGGATACCATAATCCAAACTCTTCCGTTCCTTTGAGATATCTAAAATTCCTCTTTACTGCTAATACATGTGATTCCTTTGGTGCTATTTGAAATCGTGCCACCTATCCAATTGCCTGCATTACATCTGGTCTGGATATTGTCACATATAGTAGGCTACCAATCATTGACCTGTATGGACTTTGATCTGTAGACTTTGAATCATTATCTTTGCTTGACTTGCAACTGGTTTTCATGGGAGTGATAACTGGTTTGCAATCTTCCATTCCGAACCTCTTTAGCATTTCTTTGATATACTTGGTTTGAGAAATAAAAATTACTTGGTTTCTTTGATGTATCTGAAGTCCCAAAATAAAGGATAGTTCTCCAAGTAATGACATTTCAAATTAATTCTGCATATCCTTTGCAAATTTCTAGCTTAACCTACCATCATCACTATCGAAAATAATATCATCAACCTAAATTTCAATTAATAAAATACTATCTTGAATTACCTTGATGTGGAGGTTGTTGTTTGCACTTCCCTTTTTGAACCCTGCTTGTTGTAGATATTTATCCAGTCTAGAGTACCATGCTCTAGAATCCTGTTTTAGACCATACGAGGCCTTTTTTAATTTACACACATAATCTGCGTTGTCTGACAACTGAAATCCTTCTGTTTGTTCAATGTAGACTTCTTCTTCAAGTTCCCCATTCAGAAAAATTGATTTTACGTCCATTTGATGCACTTTAATATTTTTAAAGCATGCATAAGCTAAAAGCAATCAGATTGCTTCCATTATGGAAACTGGGGAAAATGTCTCTTCAAAGTCAATTCCTTCAACCTGTGCATATCCTTTACATATCAATCTATATTTTTCCCTTGTAACCTGTCCATCTTCATTCAATTTATTCTTGTATACCCACTTTGTGCCGATCACATTCTTATCCTTTGGTCTTGGAACCAATTACCAAGTGTCATTTTCTCTATTTGATCCAATTCTTCATCCACGGATTTATTCCAAAATCCATCCTTGCTGGCCTCTTCAAAACAAGTTGGTTCAATCGTAGATGTGAGTGCTAGGTGCATTTGTTCTGGTGAACACATTCTTCTTCTAGTCTCAACTCCCGTGTCTTTGTTTCTGATAATCTGATCTGAAGGATGATTCTTCTGTACTCGTCTTCTAGGTGTCTTTGGAGTCACTTGATGAACTTTATCTTCTGCTTCTGTCAGATCCTCTTCATCTTCCCCTTCTTTTTCATCTTCTGTTTCTTCTTCGTAAAGATGTTCCATTGATTCATTTTCTTATTCCTTTAATTATTGTCTACTTGTTTCATCAATTGTTACGTTGATTCTTTCCACAACTTTGTTCAATCTCAGGTTGTAACACTTGTATGCTTTCCTTGTACTTGAGTAACCAACAAGCAGTCCTTTTTCCACACAAGAGTCAAACTTTCCCATTTCGCCATCTTCTCTTTTGATGTAGCATTTGCTTCCAAAAACTCTGAAGTGATTTACATTTTCTGGTCTTCCTTTCCATATCTCGTAGGGATTTTTGTTAGTGTTGTTTCTGAGCATTACTCTATTTTGAATGTGAACTGTTGTATGCATTGCCTGTGTCCAAAAAACATCTGTCAATTTGGAATCCATTAACATTGTTCGATCCATTTCCTGAACTGTCCTGTTCTTTCTTTCAACAACTCCATTCTGTTGACGTGTCCTAGCAACGAAGAATTGACTTTTTATTTCATGACTATTGCAGTAGTCCATAAATTCCTTTGAAGTGAACTCTCCTCCATTATCAGATCTCAAGCATTTGATTTTTGAATCCATTTCATTTTCAACCATTTTCTTGTAGATATTAAAGTTTTCAAAAGCTTCTGACTTATTCTTGAGAAAGTAAACTGCATTCATTCTTGTATAATCATCAACTAATAACATAAAGTATTTCTCACCTTTTAAACCATTTGTTGTAGTTGGTCTAACTAGATCAGTAGGCACAATTTCCAGTGGTATTGTCGTTGAATATTCCTTTGATTTGAACGTGGTCTTTGTTTTCTTTCCTTGTTGACAATGCTTGCATAAAGTGTTGGTTGGTTTTGTGATCTGAGGCATTTCTCGAACTAATTCCTTTTTACTGACTTTGAAAAAGTTATCAAAATGTATGTGACTCATTCTTTTGTGCCATAGCCAAATTTCATCTTCCTTTCCTAGAAAACACTTTTCATTTCCAATTTCACTTAACACATATATGTTGCTTGAAATTCTCGCAGTTGTAGCAATCAATTTTCCTGAACCTTCTTTTCTTATCTCACACTTTTGTGAATCAAAAATAACTTTATGACCTTGGTCACACATTTGACTGACACTTAGAATATTATGTTTCATATCTTCTACTAGTAGAACATTTTCTGCCTTTGTATTCTTGTTCTCAATTCTGACTGTGCCTTTTCCAATGATTTTAGCTGAATCATCATTTCCGAAGGAGACTGATCCATATCTTTCCTTTCTTAATGTAAGAAACCTGTCTCTATCACCTGCGATGTGTTTGGAACAACCACTGTCAACGTACCAACCACGTTTATTTTGATTAGATTGTAGAGTGAGTGTGCATTCTTCATTGCTGTACTGATTCTGCTTTCTTATCTATGTCCTTTTCTGAGGTTCCTGTCTATGATTGTTGTTGTTCTGTTGTGGTTCTCTAGGAGGGATTGTCATTCTGCAATCTTTGGCCATGTGTGAAAAGTTGTTACACTTGTAGCATTCCACTTCAGTGATAAATGATTCAAACCTGTTGTAGCTTCTCTGTGTTTCACTAGGCCTTCTTGGATAACCTTTTTGCGTATCACTTTCAAAGTTGTTTATGTTCTTATTGTTATCTCTGCAATTCACAGCTTTATGTCCAAAATTATTACATGCATAACATAAACCAAAAAATAAATTTTGATACCTGGGAGTTGAAGATCTTTTGAAAGGATGTGCTCTTATGAATCCTTCTTCTTCCTTAGACCTATGTGTTTTTGTCGGTCATTGATTCCAAAGTCTAAATATTCTCGGTGGAGGAGTGTCCCTATAATTTTCTCTGTAGAATTTCCTATCCCCTTTGATTGTTTCTGCATAGATTTTTGGATATGTTTCTTGTTCTATTGTTTTGGAGCTTGATCCCGTTTATGTCTGATTGTATCCAAGTCCAGACTTTTCATGATTAGGCCTTTGACTGCTGTTAATTTCATTCAAAACTTTTGAGTTGTTCTGCATATTTTTCTTTTGAAGATCCTTTCTTAATGTGATAATCTTTGTTCCAAATTTTCAATGATCTTGTCTCGTCCTTCTAGCTGTTCTTTTAGTGATTCTTCAATTCTTTTATCTTATTCAATTTGAACCTTCAAATTTGTGATCATTTTTTCTAATTCATGAGTGTCTTCTTTCTTGTCTAGTTCTTCTTGTCGCTTCTTGTTTTTCCTCTTTTCTCTTCTGATAACTTCGATGGCACTCATCAATTCCTCTTGGTAGTCAAATTTTGCCTCTTCAATTTCTTCTTCAGATTCTTCATATTCTTCTTCAAAGTCTTCTACTTCCATGAATATAACTCTTTATGTCTCACTATCACTGACTTCATCTTCATATGATGATGAGATGTCTTCTTTGGTGCATAAGTTTTTCTTGAAAACTTTCTTTGTGGTTCTTTTGCCTATATATGTTTTTTTTTTCTTTTTGAGTAACCTCCATCATTTCTCCTTTTCTTATGAGGACATTTGTTATCAAAATGACCAATACCATCACAATAAAAACAAATTAAAGGAAGCTTACCTCTATCCCTGTCGTCGGTTCCCTTGTTCAGTATTTTGACAAAGTTGGTTGCTTCTTCATCATCTTCTGAGACTTCACTATTGCCGTTATGTTCTTTTTCTTGTTGCTTTCCCTTTTTCTTTGATCTTTTGGATGTTTTGAAGGCTGATTCTTTTACATCTGGATTTTCTTGTTTAGTTCTCATTTCATATGCTGTGAATATTCCATGTAGTTCGTTCATGCTTAATGATTTTAGATATGTTCTTTCTTCTAGTGCTGATATCTTAGGGTCAAATATCATAGGAAGAGATCTTAGTATATTTTGAACAATTACAGATTCTTCGATTTCTTCTCCCAATTCTATGATTGCATTTACTGTTTCATCGACTCATAAGAAGTAAGCTACAATATTCTTATCTTCCTTCATTTTTAGTTGTTTGAACTGACCTTTGTAAGTTTGAAGCTTTGTTGCTTTGACTTTTGAATCTCCTTCATAAATATTTCGAAGTTTGTCCCAAATATCTTTAGCTGATTTACAATGTGAAACTTTGATGAATACTGTTTCACCAAGACCATTCATAAGTGAATTTGTGGCTTTGGAATTATTCTGACCAAGTTTCGTTGCTTTGTCATTTGTTGGCGGAACTAATGGTACTGTGTATCCATCTACAATTGATTGCAAAATTTCAAATCCCTGTGCCTGTATATATGTCTTCATTCTTATGCTCCAAAATGCATACTTCTATCCATCAAACTGTGGTATTCCATTTTTATACAAGTTATTTCTCTCCCTGATCTACCTTTCAGTGGTTAAACTGATTTCTGAAGGAACCGTCTCTGAAACCAATTGTTGGATTACTGAGAGGGGGGGTGAATTAGTAATAGAGAAATTTAATCATTTTTAACCATATAATCCAAGTGTTATATCAATGTAGAATTATCATCTAATAACTATAGATAAAATAAGAAATGAACAAATGAACAATCATACACATGCACAGTACACTAGTGTTCTAAGTGGAAACCCAAAGCAGAAGAAAACCATGGAATGATTTTTCTTATATGTCTTGAAGAATTTCATTCATTGGAAGCACCAACTTCCTTTGTTTTCCAACTGTAACTGGAAGGAGGCTCCAATCCCCTAGTTTCTCAGGCTACAACTCGAGGGAAACTCCAACTCTGCAATTCTCTAGCTACAACCATAAGGAGGCTACAACTCCCTAAGTTTTCCGGCTACAACCAAAAGGTGGATACAACCACATGTCCTTGCCTCGTCCAACAACCCTGATGTAGAAGTAGAAATATGGAACCACTGTCACACTTATCACTGTGAGATATACCACTGTACAACTGTATCAACCTGTGCCACTGACCTGTATCCAACCTGTACAACTGCCTGCATATGCCTTCTGAAAAACTGGGGTTTCCTTTCTCTTGAAAACTTCTGACCCTCTGTAACTTCTTTCATATAGATATGTAACCTGTCATTGTATCCAAACTATAATTGTACCCTGTGCATGCATCCTCATCCATAACCTTTACCCAAAGCATATATCTCTCTCTCTAGTCATGTGCCATATAGGTGTGTGTAATCATGAACAAGTATAATAATCCTCACATGATCTATTCATCAAACCATTTCTGATAGTCGGCTTCTCAAAACATCAACCAATTCACAAATACAAACTCTCAACCATATACCACAAAACCCTTATCCATATGCCAAGAAATACGATATGTGCCTCAACAAGAAGTATCAATGATAAATATACTAGCACTATATTTCTATAGATCTGACTTATGCAGAAGATCCCATGCAACCATTAGTGTCTCTAGGGAGAATCCTCAAATCTCCATAACCATTTCTCATGCATACATCAAAATCCAACTATTCAGAGAAATAAGACATACCTTTTGAATCAATGGATAGATTTGATGTATCTGAGCATTATAGACCTTCCAGGGAGCTTGATCTCATAATTTACCTTTGCATCTTCATCTTCACAAGTTTCATGGCTTTACCAACATGTACGCACCCTATACATTGTCATCCCGCATACGCCTCAGTATGTACGTGCCCTATACACAGTAAGCCTGCGTACGCCTTAGAAAATAGGGTTTTTTAGTATTCCCTATAATTCTGATAATTTCGTCATCAACCCTTCGTACTACCTCAGAATTTCGCAACTTCAGATGTATCAATGAGTACTTACAATAAGCCTCACACAACAAAAGATATTCAATGCGTTCAAGTGTGATTAAATGAGAGAGATTTGCCTCTTATTTATACTTTCATGTAGTATTGCGCTTTCCTTATTTTATGGAGTTCTCCATTAACTTTATTATTGAAATAATTTCTTTTGCAAACACTTTGACTTTTGGGGGCTTCTAGATGACTCATGAGGGTTCTCCAACTTCACATGGACATAAATCTCTAACCGTGAGGAGTTATGTGACATTCCACATACCACCGGAAATGGCATGACAAGAAATATCCATCTAGGATAGTTTTACTGAAAAATTCACTGACATTCATCTCATTATTCCACAATTAAGCATGGGTTTTCTAACCATACTTCTAGGATAACTCAATCCGCAAATTGTCTTCTCATGAGGGATTTCACCATAAGGGGACCACTTTTGAGTTCATCCATTTGCACTTCTTATCAACCATGACAAGAAAATAATGAGTCATATTTACATAAAAAAAACTTGGGTCCATTACCCAAACCTTTGTGCTACCATACTTTCTTCAAGGGTTGACATCAATGACAACCAACCTTAATCAACACTACGCACCTTCGATGTTCATTTACTCTCTCATCTAATATTTTCATGGTGCCATCAACCATAATGCCACAATGATTCCATTTCCAAGTTCCTTGAAGGTTGAAGGTGAAGCCACTTATTATAGCTAGTATCCTAGGCCCTATCTAAGCCTGTAACTTGTAAGTACTTACTACAGATTTTGACGGGTATCATACATATTTAAACGTCAATTTGACGTGTTTGGTATTTTGATGTAGACTAGTATTGACGTGTGGATTTTGTATCCATATTTCAAATACAAGTTGAAACAAAAAATACATCCCATGGGAAGTCAAATTTCAGGCATGTATGAAGGCTTGCACCCTAGCTTTGATTCAACATACACTTCGAAGGATCCAACTATCCCAAACGAAGAACCCGCCATTTGTTGCAGAGAAAGGAGGGGAAGAGGTCGAGCTCTTTGTGAACATGCTCACTTTGGCTCAGAAGACCGATATATTTGACGACATTCACTCCAATGCAGGGAGAAAGTGAAAAAAATCCATAAAAACAAGGGGAGGCAGGGTTACAGTCATTGGAGAAGATATGAAAGTTTCACAAATTGCAAGTTGACATAGTCGATCCATAGTTGGAAATTTTTTGGGTAGAAGAATGACACTCAATATTGTTATTTCCTTGATTGAAAAAGAATGGCTATCATTGTTGGACACACCTACCACACTTAG
>JZKD02S1674768.1:23508-38902 GCA_000966675.3 Picea glauca
TTGCAACTGAAACTGAAATTCTTAAGTTGGAAAATATTACTTCCTCACAATTATTATGATGGGAATTAAATTTAGATGGGAAGGATAATAATCATTTTTCATAACCATCCAAAGTAGCCAAAAAGATTGCAACCGAAACTGAAATTCTTAACTTGGACAATATTACTTCCTCACAATTATCACGAAAAATCCGGGAAGAGATTGCAACTGAAACTGAAATTCTTAAGTTGGAAAATATTACTTCCTCACAATTATTATGATGGGAATTAAATTTAGATGGGAAGGATAATAATCATTTTTCATAACCATCCAAAATCGCCAAAGAAATTGCAACTGAAACTGAAATTCTTAAGTTGGAAAATATTACTTTCTCACAATTATTATGATGGGAATTAAACTTAGATGGGAAGGATAATAATCATTTTTCATAATCATCCAAATAAACATAATTAATAATTTTTAATTATACAAAAAATTAAATTTTTTACATGTAATTTTTTAATATAAATTTATTGTTGTAATCTTTATGCATTATGTAGATAATTTTGAAATGTGTAAAGTTGAGGTCCTGGCAAAGAGAAAGTTATGCCAGAAAGCTCGAGGAAACTCTCAAGGATGGAGAATGTTGTAAGGGAAGATGGAGAATGTTGTAAGGGAAGCAGCGAGGATGTACCAAGCTTCAGTCTTTCAGAAGGGGAAAGAAGTCGTAGAAAGCTGGGAGGGGGAGATTAAAGAGGAGCAAGGCAGCAAGGAGATGGAGACTATAGCCCAAGAAGTGGATTGGATTAAAGACACAGGGGTCACCCAAACACTCTTCCACAAAACACACTCCAAGCTTCAGTCTTTCAGAAGGGGAAAGAAGTCGTAGAAAGCTAGGAGGAGGAGATTAAAGAGGAGCGAGGCAGCAAGGAGATGGAGACTATAGCCCAAGAAGTGGATTGGATTAAAGACATAGGGGCCACCCAAACACTCTTCCACAAAACACACTCTTCCACAAAACACTGGAGATGGCATGGATCGCTAAAATGCTAATTGGCAAGGTGAAGGCGGAACGAGATGAGGCGTGTAAGGAGGAACAGTTGGAGATGAATCCCTTGCTCGAAGACATACAGTGCAGGGTGGGTGGGTTGGAGACTATGTTCAAAATGTTGGTGGACATAGAAAAAAATCAACATAACAAATTGGAGAGGCTCGCAGCCCAGTTTCACTTGTACCTGAGGTTCGTCCATCATTTAGACATAACACCAGCAGATGGCACTGGCACACCAGCCCAGATTCGTAAGACTAGGACAACCTCACCCAAAGAGGAAAGTAAAGCTCAGACAGGCCAAATGATGGAACATCCCCGGGTTCTCTAGCTATGCAGTCTTACCGGTTTTCTTATGTTTACAAGTACATACAACTAAGTCAGGAGTTAGTAAGAAAAATGTGAGTTACTAGTTGGTTAGTCTTGTTTTTTTATAAATGCTAGTCTTTGAAGGAAACTGTAACTAGTTTAGTTTAGTCTTCTGTTACATGTTAAGTCTTTTAAAAGCAACAGTAAAGATGGGATTGGATAGGGCTGGTCTGGTTTCCTTTTTAGCAGACTGGTACCCCAACCTTATAGCCTTTAGTCATGGACAAGATAGTTTGGTGTTTTAGCTATTCTGGTTTCACTTGGCAGAACAACAACACCTTATTTTTGTACATTATGAACAAAAGTGATATAGTTGACTTACAAAAAAAAAACTCCACCCATTATCAAGGACAAGATAAGCTCACTAATTAGAAAAAAGTATGCTCCAAGGTAGAATTTAAAGCTAATCTCAAAGAACATATGGATGACACAAACCACAATCAATAGCCAAGTGAATTATTGGGAACACTCCTTTAAATCTAAGCATCTAATTTTCTTTGACCAAACCAAAATTTTGGCCACATCACCACATTAATTCGAAAAACTCTCAAAATCCAAAAGCACCCCATAACTTTAATCATGAATATGGCTACAATCATTTAAAAGCTCAAATAACACATTGCTAAAATAAACCACAATCCAATGGTCAAATCACATATTGTTGAACACTCCTTTAAATCTAAGCATCTAATTTGCTTAAACCAAACCAAAATTTTGGTCACAACACCACATTATTCCTGAGAGAAGCTCTCAAAATAATAAAACACCTCACACTCATCCAATCATAAAAACCCAACATAAATTATCTTGATCATTAATCTTCCTTTTATTCTTTATTAATTTATTTATATTTTTCTCCTATCCCATTTTGACAAATAAAAAAAACTTTAGAATGTCTTTCTCATTTCATTGCCTAACTCTCTTTAATTACATTAATAATCTTCACTCTCCCTTTTATTATTTCCATTAATCTTTGTACTTCTCATACCATATCCCTTTAATCTTCTTTAATACGTATCTCTTTATTTGTTGCTCTATTCTCCTTAAATTATTTGTTTAATACGTATCTCTTTATTTGTTGCTCTATTCTCCTTAAATTATTTGTTATTTTATTTTTATTTTCAAAATTGGGTTAGTTTCAAGTGCTACTTTATGTTTTTCAACTCTTTAAATTGTATATTGGAATATTTAATACGTATCTCTTTATTTGTTACTCTATTCTTCTTAAATTATTTGTTATTTTATTTTTATTTTCAAAATTGAGTTAGTTTCAGGTGCTACTTTATGTTTTTCAACTCTTTAAATTGTATATTGGAATATATTTTTTTCTAATAAGCCAGTTTATCTTGTCCCTCATGATGGGTGTACTGCCTAATCTAAAAGTTGAGCATTTCTAAACTATCTACATAATTAGTCCTAAAAAATTATACCAATTATCATAAAATGTAAAAACAATATAAATTTATTTAACTTAAAATTTATTAAAAATTTAAAAATATATTATATAAATAAATTAAATTTTAATTTATTAATCCTTAATAAAGATACATTTAAATTTATGTGGATAATTTATTATATTTAACCATAAATTTCAACTACGCTACTATCTTGAACTATGAATTATTTTTCTATTCAATTATTGGATGAATAGGTCATTATCAAATGAATGATTTGGTCGTTATCAATCTTAGTAGATATTGTTTAGGATTGTTATTTTGTTAGAGTAACCGGGTCTTTCCTTCCTTTTGTGAAAGCAAAGTTGATTCGAATTTAACGTTATGCGAAATGGTGGCCCTTGGTACAACTGTGTATTTATTTTCTTGTTATACAATATACATCTTCCTTACATTATTTTTTTATGCTTCGTTAATTTATATAAAATGGATTTCCATGAGGGTTGAGTGATAATTGAAAAGTCACGTTCATGATATTATCATTATTTTAAATAATTATCACTATTTTAAACAAGCACAAGTATGGGGAATAAGTAGCGGAGTCAAATGGAAACTGCAACGGACACGTGGCAAGCAGTATGAAGTACATGTGGTATTCATGCAGAAAATGATGGATCCTAGAACAATTATGGCATTGAAACCATTTAGTTTTTGAAAGTATTTTCATTCTAATTATATTGTGTTTTGCATAATCCATCTTGTTTTTATTTTCTTAATAAGATTCTGTAATTTTTCCCATTACCAATAGTACAATGAAAGAGCACACACAGATATCCCCATCACGTGTAACTTGATAGACTTGCCATGTTTGAAATTTATGTTCCTACCTTGTATGTTTTATCTCTTTAATGTATTTATGAAATTCATTCACAATGATTTTTGTATACTTCCAACTGGCTTTCATCATAATATTTAGAGTTAAGTATAGTTTTCATAGTCACTTCTTTAATTTTTCCCATGGAGAAAATAAGTAACATCCATTTCATTATATTAAATAGACTATGGCTTGTGTGTCTCTATATGTGTTAGGATAAATAAAGTTATATGCAGTGGCAAAGAAACAAATATTTTATTTTTTTTAAGATTCTTTGATCTTCTTGTGTGACCTATGTGTTTGCTAGTTTTTTTCTATATATTGTGAGAGGTTGATCTACAATTTCTCTCTAGGAAGAGGGCATCTTTGTATAGTACCAACTGGGCATCTCAACATGTCTATCCAGTTGATTGTTTCTTTGGCAATAAAAAAAAAATTTGAAGGTTTCTATTTATGCAATATGTTAGGACCGAAACGACAACCTAACGAGGATGTTAATCCTATTGCGTTTTTATAGATGAGTATAGTTCAAATGTGGGACTTAGAGGAATCACACACATTAAACATTCAAATTAAATAAACACAATTTCCTGACATCCAGCATAGGTGAAGATAAAATTTTCTAAGCACATAAAAATAAAAGAAGATGATTGATATGCATACACAGAACTAATTATACATTCCTAAAACAGGGTTACAAGGCACCGTCAAGATTGTTTCCGAAATAGTTTTCTTTGAAATTTATCAAAAAATAATAATGTTTGTTACATATTCTTGGAAAATATAAATGTGTTTGTCATATAGACTGGGATTAGGGCTCTTGTAGACCATAAAAGAAATAAGTGCAAGAAATAGGACTGTAGAAAGAAGAAGTGGGCGACGGTAGAGAGCAAGACCTAAAAAAAAGAAATTGGAAGTTATCAATCTTTGGTTAGACATTTCTATGTAAAGAGGTGGAATAACTGGATTGATAAACAAAGCAGAATGTGATCAGTATACACCTACTATGATGGTATCTATCTCCCCTTTGCTATTTTCTTGCTGATGCATTTTTATTTATCTCGTCGATGGCTACTGGAATCGTGCCAACTACTTGTTTCCCTTCATCGGTGAGCTTTATGATTGCCCTTTGGAGCCATTCTTCAATGTAGCTTCTCATGGGGGCCACATTGATCTCATCCCAGATTTTTATGTTGAAAAACTCATTTTCTAATTCCCTTAGATCGATAGAAATATTACGTAGAGCCTAATCAATTTCTTAATTTGGTATCGAATAGTCCATTAGCCAGTTGTCCACATCATCTTCACCATATTCAAGGATGTTGTAAAACTTTTCTAAAGACAACGCCTTAAAAATATCAACTTGTTCATCGAAGGCTTGTTTGGTTAAGGACAAGGAGTTGATGATTAAGTTGGGGTTTTGGACCTCGTGGGTACTTCCGGCTAAGTCTATTTCGATCAGCTTTCTGAATAATTCTTCTTTCTTTGATATGGATTGTTCACATGATTGGACAATGAAATGTAGGTTCTTAACTTTCTCTTTCCAGCATGCATTTAATTGTTTGATATAGTTTGGGGAGGGGAGATCTTCTTGTCTTCTTCTCATATCTTTCATGTTGTCGACATGGATGCCAAAAGGAAGGGCCGTCTCTAGATAGAAATGTTCTTCATTTTTTAAATTCGCCTGCAAATGTTCATGCAAATCATGTGCCCGTGTTCCAAGGGAAGCTATACTTTGTGATGTTTCTCATGCCTGAGTAATTAGCTCCATTATTTTCTTGATATTCTTCTCCACATAGCCTCTACACGATGTGAGGAGGATGGAGGATTGGCAAGCAATGGGATAGGAATCAAAGCTTCCTCCAATTCCTTGAGTCGATCCTTCAGTCTGGCATTCTTTGCCTCAATGCCTCCAATGGAATCATCAAGAACATCTTTGGTTGCTCAGTGAAGTCGAAGATTCGGTATGGTTGCATGTTCCTAAGGTTAATCTCCGAATTAGATTTCCCTTTCTTATTTCTTATATGTCTCTTTTCAATAATTAAATTTTTAGATTTGCTGTAAAAAACAGTGCTCTGGAATACGAAGGATTCATCTTCGTAAAAAATTTTGGTCTCGGCTATTTCCATTTGGGGACTATGGTGGACTGCAACCCTAGGTTGATCAATGTTGTGGAATACATTATCCAGATCAATCTCAAGTTCCATGTCTTCACTTTCAATTTCGGGCTCTTTCACTTGCCCTGCAACGTTTTTTCTCTTCTTCCTCACGAGAAGCTTGTGAGAACTATCAATTTTACCGCGAGGAGGGTTCTTAGCTCCTCCTCTGTTTGAAGAATTATGGGTTGCTTTCTTACTGGGGTGGGTCGTTGGAGCGATGCTCCGGGATGTCATACTCTTAGGAGTGGTAGTCGGGGATTGAACACTCTTCTCATTAGGTCATTTTCCCTATTGTTTGTACAATGCAGTGGTGCTTTGTAATGTCTCTAGGTCGTCGACGTCAGGAGTAGGAGTGTTGTCTTCATTGTCTCTGTCTTCATTTAGGTGTGTCTGGATAAAAGAATTGTTGAAGCCAACTACTCGTAAATGTTCTAAAAAAATCCCATTAGGGTCGAACCCTCTTAGCCTTTCATCATATCTTAGGTTCAAGTTGTTGAAATGGCATGCGAATTTGTCAATCTTTTTGACATTCCTGAACACGATGTCACCAACTTTACTAGGCAGAGGAATGAATATTTTTTTCTCTTCTCATGGAAAAAATGCAACCAGTAGTTGTATTGTCTTGCTATTTATGTAACAAAAATTATGTCTGTAACGTGAAATGGAAGGAAAGCAGGATTTTCCTTGGAGCCAAAAATCATTATCACACTGTAATTCTCCATTTTTTCAAGTGTCCCCTTCCTATCCAAAAACTTGGTTTCTTGGACAGACATGTGGGGAGCATCCTTTCTTAACAATAAATCTTTGAAAACTAAGACAAAGTCATTAAAAAACTCATAAAAACAATGAGAGGCCTTGTGCCTCCACAAGGCATGGTACTAGAAGGTTACTGGGTCGAATTCAGAGTTTACCTTCTTGGACACAAATAGTTTTGGAAATAGACAGAATTGCGTTATCGCGAAACCAAGTAGGATGACATATAAAATTTCTTCTCCTCTTTGAATCGTGACAATTTGGAATAGATTTCAATGGAAATTAGCTTCCCCCAATCAAAAATGGCTTTCTCCTTGACTATGAAATACAAAATATAAAGAATCATGCAGGAAATACTTGTTGTGGATTCATGCCTCGTTATTCTTGTAAACAACCAGGCAATTTCTTGGAATGGATTTCTAAATGAACTAACCTGCAACCTTGTGATATCTTCAGGAACTGTTGTCAGGTCTTTCGGGAACTCGGGCAAGAGGTCCAACCCGTTATCATGACTTTTTTAGGAACTTCTTGCAGCCTTCTCCTCTGAAGGTCAATGTTGGCTCCAATAGTCTTAACATCTTATGGAATACTTGAGGTGACAAAGAAATAGGAGAGTGGTCCCATAGTGGAATAATTCTTTGGCCTGAAATATATCTCTCAATGCACCAAGAGACCACCTCCTTACAATCAAAAACTTCAGGGACACAGCCTTCATGAGCAATTCCAAAGGTCCAAATTACTTCTTTCTGGGCAGAAGGGGATGAGTAGTAAGAGTATGCCTTGGACCACTGGAAGTTATGGTCCTCACGCCCGAAGATGTTCATTGTATCTCCATAGAACTGTTGTCGAGCCGGTGCCATAAGTTTACGAGAACATCTGTTTGCTCCAGACGATGTTTGAAATGAATAGTTGGAGGGGATAATATAACCGGACTCCACAAATATTGGTCCAATGCATGTGAATGGGAGATCTCCTTGAGCCTTTCACTCATTAATGACAATCTCTACAGTTGTTGCATGATAAGCTATTAGCATTAAAGCTTAGTAATTGCATACTTAGAAGTGCGAAGGTGGAGGGTACGATGAATAGCAATTAAGGGAACCCTACAGTATGGGCACCGAACATGGAAACCCTACTGAAGAGTAAAGGAATGCAGTAGTATACAAAGATTATGATTCCAGATCCAACAGAAAATCAAGAAAATTTCACTGTTGATGGCAAGAAGGATGAGACTATAGGGGTCATCACGACCTATATCTCATGGAAGATTCATTTTCACATCAGAGGACTCAATTTCCCTCATCAAGTCTGGAAGAAGATAAAGACGTTGTTCGACACAGTCGATGAAATTCATGTCATGAAATTAGGGAAAGAGTTTATCTCTCTTGATCATCATTCTTTTAAAAGAATAGAGGAATATTTGGCATGTGTGAAGGAACTCCAGTTGAAATTGGTTGAATGTGGAAAGAATTATCAAAAGAAAGATGGAAAACTCATCAAGTTCGTCCTAATGAATTTGAGAATACCATTTAACATGTTCATTTCAAATTTCTGCACCAACTGGCATGCATGCAAGGAAGATGGTAAATATTAAATGTTTGAATCTTTATGTGGCCTTTTGATCATTGATCAAAACATATTACTTAATAAAGGTAAGCTTGGTGGAAAACATCAATCCCACTTTCTCAAGGGAAAGGGAAAGTCGAATCACAAGGAAAGAGGATGGTTTGATACCCATATATAGAGACCTAGATGCCTTGACCATAAACCTAAAGGGTAGACAGATGCCCCCCATCGAAGTCGAAAGAAGAAGACATGTCAGTGCTATGGAAATATTGGACATGTGGAGAAGGTTTTCTACAATAAGAGAGACTATTTAGAAGAGAAGGTTAAATTCCTTGAAGGAGACGTGTCTGATGTTCTCTAACCCACTGATAATTTCACCTTCCAACTCAAAACATCTCAAGACTTTTTGTGTCATTCTGTGTAAGATGAATGGGTAGTCAACTTTGAGTGCATTCATCACATGGCTAAGGATGCTTACTTTTTCACCTCCTTGAATGAAGCTAAGGAGAGGAAGATTTATGGTGTTGATGATTTTTCTCTCGATATTCTTGGTCAAGGTGATATTTCTTGTCGACGTGGGAGAATTTTTGACATTTATCATGTAACAAACCTCAGTGCCAATCTATTTTGTATTTCTTAGTTAACACAGATAGGTAATATTATGTATTTTTGGCCATATCGGTTCTTTTTTCGAGATTTGAAGAAAGGTCAGTCTATTATTGTTGAAGGGTTTCTCGACTCAAAGGACAATTTGTATAAATTTTGTGACAAGACTCGACCTGACTTTGAATTGACTTCTCTTGTTTCTCACACTAGTGAATGAATTTGAACTTGGCATGAATGACTCAGACACCTAAATTTTCTAAGTCTCCAGTCGATGGAAATTCAAAATATGGTTGTTGTCTTACCTAAAATTTCCCCCTTGACAGAGTCTATAAAGGATGTGTGCTTGGAAAGAATAAGCAAGCAAAGTTTTTACTCTAGAAAAACATGGAAAGCATAGAACCTCCTGGAGTTGGATCATAATGATCTATGCTACATCAATCTACCTTCCTTGGGAGGTGCAAGGTATATATTGACTTTCAATGATGACCTCTCTTGTTTCACTTCGGTTTATTTTCTGAAGAATAAGAATATTGTCTTTGAAAAGTTCAAAGAATTTAAAGACTTTGTTGAAAAGCAATGTGGTCGACCCATCAAGTGCTTGAGATCAGATAATGATGGTGAGTATGTCAATTGACCTTCTAAAAAACACCTAGTTTGATTTGGTATTGACTGGCAATGGTTGGTTCATCATACACCACAGCAGAATGGAATTGCAAAATGCAAGAATTAGACATTAGTTGAAATGGATATGTGTCTTTTACAAGACAAATATTTTCCTCCTCGCTTCTCGACTGAAGTTGTCTATTGTGCAAACTATCTACTCAATCACATATCGAATAAAGTTGTTCCTTTGGTGACTCCAATCAAACAATGGTGTGGAAACAATCCCTCAATCGATCACCTCTATGTGTTTGAATGTGTTGGTTGGGCTCATATTTCTAATAATTGCATAAATAAATTGGATGCAAAAAATTATGCTTGCATCATGATGGGCTACTCTGAAGAGTCTAAGTCCTATCAACTATTTGATATTTTCAAATGGTAAATCATTATCAGAAGAAATGTACAGTTTTATGAGAAGTCTTATGGCATCAAGTTGTTTAAAGCCTCTTTTATATTGTTACAGGATGATCATATTGATGTTGTTTCCCACTCTGATTCTCCTATTCTGTTTTTCAATTCTTCGACTAGATAGTCAACCTATGTTCTTGTTTTTACTAGACCGTCAACCTCCAAGTCAATTAGTTCATCGATATCTATTTCAATTGGTCTTCTATCTTCATTGACTGGATTTTTTCTAAATTACGATCAACCTTCTGCAGTGAACAACATTTCATCCTTTTATTTTCTACCCAAATGGGATACCAACACCATTGAAGTTGTTGGACTCAATGTCAATGATATCTCTTCAGGATGCCAAACTCGAAGTCAAAAGAAACATGTCAACATTACATTGATGACTCGTGTACTTGAAACTTATAATCATGTTACCTACTTAGATGCCCAAGGTTAGCCTGAATGGGAGCAGAATATGTAGACATAACTGAATTCTTTGTCAAATAATCACACTTGGGAATTAGTTCCCCGACCATAAGAAAAGAATGTTCTAAAGTGTCAATGGGTCTACAGGACCAAATTTACCTTTGAAGGTGTTATTGAGCATCATAAATCTCGCTTGTTTGTGAAGGGGTTTTCTCAACAAGAAGGCATTGACTACACTGAGAAATTTGTTCTTGTTGCAAAGATGAATGTAATGTTCCTGACTTGGCTAGTCTAGGAAATGTTGCTAATGTGTGTGTAGGATCAAAGGTTTACAGCATATAAATGATCATACAAATAATGAACGCGACAAAGGACTGCAAAGTTTGTATTATGATATCTCTGTAGATTACAAAATGGTCGAATGTGGCTGAATAAACTGACAATACTCGACTAGATCAACAGACAAAGGATCTTAGCCGAAATAGAAATAAGCAACTGCGGTTGAATAAAATGACAACACTCAGCTAGACCAAAAGACAAGAGGATCTTAGTCGGAATACAAATAAGAAACTAAAAGATAATACCCGAAATATGGGAGCACTATAGAATCAATGAAGAATGATGGAAGACCTGGATGATCTTCACGGTGACTAGGGTGGGTCTTTCAACACAGAAATAAGCCAACTGGTGTCTTCCTCTTGGAATACACTTAACTATCTCTCCTAAGATGCGCTTCTTCTCCTCAATGACAAGTCATAATCTACATAATGATGAATTAGGTCGTTGAACCTTCCTTTATATCTTTCTAAAACCCTAAATCATGTTGAAACCCTAATTCACTGTTGACTTCTATTTTTAGCTCATAATGACTTAAAAGCGCTTTTAACCCTTTTTAGTTCAATGTCACTTTCCGAATATAACACCTGTGACTGGAGTGACCTATAGTAACCATGTTTACACCTCTTTGGTCCTGGATATAGTCTAACGGGGCGGTTTAGTCCGTTAAGCCTCCTCTCTGGAGCTCCTATTTGGAAAGGGACATTACAGTCCTCCCTTCCCGAATTTGCTTGTCCTCAAGAAATACCAGTCTAGGGTGCTGCAACACCTGCTCGCTCTCCCAAGTCCTCTACTAGAATCCCTCTCCATCTGATCAAACACTCTTTTATGACCCTACTCCTCAGTTTTTTCTCCCGAAACTCCAAAACCTCCTCTGGAACTAACTCCAAATGTCCCTCCTCATTCAACAGGGGAAGATCCTCTTATGTGCTAATGAATTATCCCACTACATTTTTTAGGCAAGACACGTGGAACACGTTATGAATCTTTATCCCCTCTAGAATCTCTATCTCGTAAGAAACCTCACCTACTCGGCACATGATCCTCTAAGGACCATAAAATCTAGGCTTAAGCTTCTCGGCCCCACTCTTCTTCAGAGATGACTGTCTGTAGGGTTGGAGTCTCAAGAAAACCAAATCTCCAACCTCAAAGTTGTGCTCTATCATGTGCCTGTCTACACTTATCTTCTCTCGGTTTTGCACCGTCTACAGGTTCTCTTTCAACAACTTGAGAATCGCCTGACTCTCTATGATCCAATCCTTAGCCTTGGGAGCTCTTCTCTCCCTAAAGACCAAGTCTACCAAAGTGGGAGCATCATATTCGTACAATGCTTGGAAGGGTGTCATACTAATGGACATGTGGAAGGTGGTGTTGTAGCAATGTTCTCCTAAATGTAACCACTTTACCCACGTTCTTTGTTGTCCTCCTACATAGTTCCTCAAATACCCTTCAACCCACTTGTTGACAATATCGATCTGCCCATCTTTCTGAGGCTGATAGTTGGTTCTAGGTGTCAACTCTTTCCCCACCAACTGAAACAACTCTCTCTAAAATGTCCCTATGAACCAACTTCCCCTATCACTGACGATGTTCTTCGGCAACCCATGAAGTTTGAAGACATCCCTGAAGAAAATCTCGGCTACCTGAACTGCGTTGTACTCTGTTGGTATGGCATAGAGGTGAGAAAACTTGGTCAATCTCTCGACCACTACATAGATACATTCCTTACCCTGGACCTTGGGTAGACCTGTGATGAAGTCCATAGATATACTCTCCCATTTTTTCTCTGGAATGGGAAGTGGCTGAAGTAGCCCTACTAGAAGAGCATGCTCTGACTTGTTATGCTGGAAATTCACACACTCACTTATGTGTCTCATAATGTCATGTTTGAGGCCCTTCCATGAGAACCTCTCTCTGATCTATCTATAGGTTTTGAAAAACCCTTGATGGCCTGCTAGAGGTGAATCATGAACTACGGTGAGGATCTTCTTCTTGAGCCCTGAATCTGGCACCAAGTAGACTCTATCCTTGTAAAATATGACATCGTCAATGAACCTATATCGGTCATCCTATATATGCCCATCCATCACCTCACAAGAAAACTTTTTCTTGGAATAGTCCACTAACAAGTGGGATTTTCAATATGTTGAAATCTCCATCAAAGAACATGTTGCAGGTCTTCTCAATAGTGCATCGGCCACAATGGTCTTCTTTCCCTTGACATACTCTATGTCAAAGTCGAATGCCTGTACCTTCGTCACYCATTTTTGTTGGCGCTCACTGAGGTCCTTTTACTCAAGGAAATACTTCAAATTGTTGTGATCGGTCTTGACCACGAATTTGTTGCCCACCAAATATTGTYTGAACTTGGTCAAGGCATGCATGATTTCCAACATTTCCTTGTCATAAATGGCATACAACCTCTCAGGTTGACTAAGATTCCATCTCTCGAATACAATGGGGTGTCCTCCCTGCATCAAAACTGCACCGATCCCTTCATCAAATGCATCACACTCTAGTACAAATGGCAAGGTGAAGTCGGGTAGTGCCAAAACTGGACAAGTGCCCATGACTTCCTACATGTTATCAAAGGCTTCATGTGATTTCTCATTCCATATGAAGGCCCCATGCTTGGTAATATTTGTCAGCGGTTCTCCAAGATAAGAAAAACCCCGGACGAACCACCTATAATAGTTGCACAACCCGAAGAAGCTCCTCAATTCCGTCACGTTCCTAGGTGTTGGCCAATCCAGAATGGCCCTGATCTTCTCTTGGTGCACCTGTACCCCCTGTGCACTGATGATGTGGCCTAAGTAAAGAATCTCTATCATACTGAACTCGCACTTGGAATCTTTGGCATATAATGATTGTGCCTCCATGATGCTCAATACCTCATCCAGGTGCCTCATATGCTCTTTCCATGACCAACTATAGATGATCAATATGTCGTCGAAGAAAACCAAGACTGATTTCCTTAACTAATCCCCTAATATATGGTTCATGAAAGACTAGAATGTAGCGGGTGCATTAGCTAGCCCAAATGGCCTAACCAGCAACTCAAAGTGTCCAAAATGACATCGAAATGTCGTCTTCTCTATGTCCTGCTCTCAGATGTTGATCTGATGATATCCAGAGCGTAGATCAATTTTTGAGAAGAAAAATGCCCCATGCAGTTCATCCATCAACTCATCAATGCGTGGGATAGGGTACCAGTTCTTGATGGTTTTCTTGTTCAAGGCTCGGTAATCAATGCAAATCCTCATGGTGCCATCCTTCTTCAGAACTAAGACAATTGAAGAAGCAAATGGGTTGTTGCTCAATCTAATGTGTCCCATCGCCAGTAATTCCTTGATTGCCTTCTTTATCTCATCCTTGAACCGCCTGGGATGACGATAGGGGGGGGGGTGATCATAGGTTTGGCCCCCTCCTCCAACTCAATGGTGTGCCCAAACCCCCTGTCAGGTGGTCTCCCTAGTGGAATTTCCTCAAAGACCTGTTGATGTCGTCCCAGTAAATTATTGATCTTTTTATGGTACTGTTGTCGACCTTATGAATCCTTCTAAGTAGTGATCAAGCATTCTGCGGCATACACTACCTCCCCATGTCTAAATATCCTCTCCATCCTCTTGATTGAAACTATCATGGGTGCTCTTGTCAACATACCTCTTAGAACAACCTTCTTCCCATCTTGATCTTTGAATCCCATTTCCAAGGTTTAGTAGTTGGTAGTGATTTTTCCCAAGGTAATCATCCACTGAACTCCTAACACCAAATCTGTGTCTGATAGGTCAACCACATAAAATGTGTCTCTCACTGTGTAGTTTCCTAACTTCATCTCTAAGTTTGGAACTCTGTCTAGACACTCCACTGTGTGGCCATCTGCTACCGCAACATCAAACCCCTCAAACTCCTCTGTCTGAATTGCTCGTCTCGATACTAGTGAAGCATCAAGGCGATTTCTTGTTCCCCCACCATCTATCAAGGCGATTTCTTGTTCCCCCTAAATAATCCCTCTGATACAAAGGGTATCATACCTATGAACACCAAAAAGGGTCGCTATGACACCTCCCTTTGATGGTTTCCTCCTGTTAGCCTGTTCTGGCAGTTGTGGGACTACTGGAGGATGGGCTCTTGCCGGTTTCGGTGGTCTATGGGGAGGTTTATCCTCTGCTGGTGTTGAATCCTCCTTTGAACTAGTGAATCCACTGTCCTACTCCTCCTCTTCACTTTCCATGTTGTCTGGTGCTACCTCAATATAATGAATCTCTCCCTTGCCCATGCACATGTAGCCTGGGATCCAAGGATCTCTGCAGCTGAAGAAAATATTCTTCCTCATAAGCTCTCACCTAGTCTCATCATCTAACTTCTCCTTGCCCTTCCATTCTCTCTAGAATGGCTTCCTGTCTCGATCCCTCTAGGGCACAAATGGTTTGGAGAAAGTTTTAGTCTTTGGCACTGAGTCTACCAAATCTTGAGTGCGAAGGATGGCATCATGCAAAGTGGGAGGTATGTATGCCTTCACCGATCCTCTCAAAGGATTTGTGAGTCCTTCTGTGAATAACATGATCATCCTGGGCTCTGATATATCTGTCACTGCCATGGCTACCCATTGAAACTCTGTGATGAATGCCTTTGTTGTGCCAGTTTGTCTCAATTGGGCTAGATCCCTGAAGTCTATCTCGGGATCCTTCCTGTAAAACCTGTCCATGAGCATATCTGTAAACTCCCTATAGGAGGTGATGCGACTATGACCCAATGTCACCAGTCCATGATACCACCACTCGTGTGCCTCACCCTCCAAGTGTAAGGTCGTGAAACTAATGGCCTC
>JZKD02S1674768.1:114396-126779 GCA_000966675.3 Picea glauca
CGTAACTTTTGCATACGATCTCCGTTTTAGGCGTGTGATAGCTCGTTGGAAAGGTATCGTCGAGGAGATTCATTTTGGGGGCTCAATTATGTCTTTGGCTATCATTGAGAACCTCTATCTCGAAAAACCTTCATTTAGGCCCTCAAAATGGCCCTGAAAGTTAAAACCTGCTAAAAATAGTAAATTGCCAAAATAGCCAGAAAACTGTTTTGAGCCATTTGAAAAAGGTGGGTGGCCACCGATATCCACCTGGATCATCCGGACAGTTCCGTATAGAAATGAACAATCCCACAAAAGAATCTCACTCTGCGATTGAATGGGGATAAGGGTTGTTTGGATAGTAGCTAATTTCAACGTTCAAACATCCATCATTATTGAGATGCTTCTAGGCAGCCCGTGCTTTGCACTCAATACCTGACCCACTTCGAAGAGTTTCCACCACTCGTCTAGTTTTCATTATTGTGTGTTTTCTCATGGCGGTTCTATGGAGCCCCACTTCGGCCATCTATAAATGCCATGCAATACTGCCCTTCTCAACCTATCAAAGCATATTCCGTCTCTTGCAATTTTGCCAAACATTTGTATCAGTTCCTTGTGCTTGTTAACAACCTGCAAACGGTCTCCACCCCGAAGGGTAACTCCTTCAGGGGGGAGACCGTTGAAACCAGCTACAACATGACCGTTGAAACCAGCTACAACATGAGGTGGGTTTTGGCAATCATATGTTTCAGATTGAAATGCCTAATTCTATGCTTTGGTTATGCCACTGAATTCAGAATTTTAATCTGTATTTTTTTTTCTGCAGCTTCGACTACGATTAAAGTTCACGTCTTGTGAATTTAGTTTGTTTGTTATTCTCTGTGTGCCTCTGCGCTACACCTTTGTACCACCTTCTTAATATTTTATTAAACACTCTGCTCTGATATGTTATTAAAATTTCTGTTTGGACTTCTTCTGGTTTTTTCTTCGTCTGTGATCAATGAGAATCTAATATGATTTCAAGTTTTTATCCAAAGCTTTGATTGGCAAAGTTCGTGCTAGTCCTTTAGAAAATGTGAGGGCCACTGGGATATTATGAACCGAAGAACCTGTGAATTGTTGTATGTCTATGTGAATGTTTTTATGTTCATCAGATCAGATTGGACTCCCTCAGTTATAGTTCTAAGTTATATTTAGACGGTAAAACCATTATCTTGGATTTCGGAATTTGTTCATATGGTTTGGAGCATGGGTCACTAAAATTGAAAAAAAAAAAACCGAACAAAATCATGTCGGAATTTTATCACCCATATTGCCTTTCAATTTAACTACTGTTGCGCTAAATCCACCCCCAAATTCGTATGTTGACGACTTCTTAAGTTCTGTGGCTGAGAAGATTCAAAAATTATGTCTCTGTTAGTTCAAAAATTATGTCTTTGTTAGTTAAAAATCTATTTTTGAATGTAGAAATGGATTTAGTAGGATGACAAACCTTTGGGACATTTAGATTATACAAAAAATAATCACTCAAATCTATGAATTTAAGAATTTCTCATCTGATGTTGGAAAAATATCTCATAAAAAAACCATCATTTCTTAGAAGCTTTAGCTTAAAGCTTTTAATTGTATACTGTTTGAAAGTATTTGTTATAAATTTAGATGGTTTTAAATGAAGTAAGTTAATTTTAAAGTGTTGGATTATAAATTTAATAGGAATTTGAAATAAATAAATATGAGCAGGTTAATAAGGTTAATAAACTATTTAAGTTACTTTAAATTAAGTTAATTTTGTTATATTAAAATGATGTTATATTTTATGATAAATTTAATAAGAATTTATCAATTGAGTTTAGCATGGGTAATTGAGAGGAATTTGTTATATTTGTTATATGAATTTATTTCTTTGAAATGATATTTTGAATTCATAATGAGTACATTATATAATTAACAAATTCTTTAGAATTGAAGAAAAAAATTCAGAAATTTAATTAAAGTACAAATAATTGTCACTACACAACTGGATGATGGATCACTAAGCTGTAACTGTCGAGGAAAAGTCCAATGATGCTCCCTTTCTAGATACCTTTCCAATATCTATTTACTAGACACAGGAATAACATGACAGACTCTCCGTTGCATGAAGTGCAGAGAAGGAAGGATCTCACATACCAGGGGCACGGTTTCCCTTGGTGTTTGGATTGTCTAGACCCATTGAGAGTTATTTAAATTTGAAAGTGGATGAGTATGAAAATGACGAGAATATAGTAGTCTATTACTTCTACAAAATGATATTTGTTCGAAATTTGGTGATAAATTCTTAGATTCATAGATTTGAGTAATTATCTTTGTATAATTCTAGTGTATTAGGGGTTTTTCATCCTGTTGAATTCTTTACTGTATTTAGAAATGGATTTTGAATAACAAAAAATAGTGATTCGTGTAAATTTATATCAACAAAAAATAGTGATTCTTGTAAATTTATATCGCAGGATTCCAGCCAAAAAAAACATTTCCTAGAACAACTAGACAACACCCATAGATATATAATCAAATTAGTAGGAATAAAATCATATATGTTTATAAGTGGATATAGTGTTAAACATATATGTTTACTCTTTAAATGTATATTTACTAATTTGAATTTCCATAATATAGTATCGAATTTGAACTTGGTAACTATAGTGTATTGTTGTAATTGGTCCATTTTATACCTTACAGATTTTAGAGTTTACTATGAATATTGTTTTTGAAATGAGTAAAGGTACTCAAATTTTCTTATAACCTAAAAAATAATAATAATAACAATTTGATAATAAACAAATTTTCTTATAACCTAAAAAAATAATAATAACAATTCGATAATAAAGTGTAAAAGTAATAATAACAATTTGATAATAAATTGTAATATAAATATGATAATAATTTCAACAAAACATTCACTACTGGAGTTCCAACTTTTTAAATGGTTGAATTTCATCGGATCTAAAAAGTCTTAGAGCTTAATTAGAAGCTCTCTTTAAAACCTTTTCAAACCGTTCTTTTAAACCTAAATGAAACGTAATCTCTTTAGTAAAATCAATAAAATCATTTTACAAACATAAAATCAATCTCCTTTCGATATCATTTGGGAGTTAATGACCCGAAGAAAAGAACTGAGTTTAATTTATTTATTAAGTACTATTTGACCATGTTAACTCATATTTAATCAAAGCTCATACAAAATGGTTTGTTTCAGATTTTACATAAAATATGAATGACCTCTATTTGGTCAATTTGGAATACAACTATTAATAGCGTTTTAGAATTATTGTTTTATAATAATAATAATAATAATCTATTTTTAAGGTCACAGTCAAGCTAACACACCAAATTGGTGTATGAGATCCCCTTGTTTCTGGGACAAGGGACCTCCCTCCACCCAACGATTTGACTGGTAAAGTCTATAAAGGTATACATACCCTACCCCTCTCTGGATTTGAACCTCTAACTTCTTAAGAGGAAACACATGTTAAATGAATGACTTCTATTTGGTCAATTTGGAATACAACTATTTAATTAAAATTTTAGAGTTATTGTTGCCACATTGTCATAAAATCACTAGAAATTAAAGTAGAGATCTTGAACAAATTCATTTCATTCAAATCAAAAGTATTCCTTTCCATATATTTCATTGTTAAGGTGTTGTTTCAAAATAATATTTGGGATATATTCATCAATAGTATATTTCATTGTTAAGGTGTTGTTTCAAAATAATATTTGGGGTATATTCATCAATAGTGTAATATATTGTAATGTTGTCCTTTGATAATTTTGTTGATTTATCTTTTGATATTTTGAAATTCTCGAATATTAGATGAAATTGAGTATTTAGAATTTGAGTAAAATTGAGTTTTTTTATAATTAGAAGAAACAATTATTTACTTAAATATTTTAAATATATATTAAAATCTATTATTTTATTTATAATTTTTTTTACATTGTAATATGTTGTAGGCATTCAAAACAAGTGCTTTGTAGTTAGATGGAGTTTTTAATTTTATATGCTTTAAAGTTTTCTGTATATTTCTTGCAGGTTTATTTGTGATCCTCCAAAGGAGTAAATAAATGGATTTAAGAATTTCTTGTCTAAGAAAGATCGTGCGCTCAAAATCGATAGTTGGAAATGATGCTCTCGCAGATCGACGATTCTTGTCAATCGTCGGAATCTCGTCATTGGACTCTCTGTCACGTTTTAAATTTCAGTTAGTCCGATGGGTTTTAGCCGACTAATGGTACGGATCTAATGGATGATTATATCGACAATTAAAGAAATAGCAAGGCTTCCTTCCCAAAAAACAATAGTTGATTGAAAAGTGTCCTTGATGACATCAACGTGCAGTTTTTCCTTAGTCGAATTGCGTTTTCAACATTGACTAGATCAATGACCTTCATTTGTCTTCAACACCTCTGATGGACAGTCGAGATGCAGACTCTGAGTCCCTTGTCAAAGACCCATAGTCTCAACACCTATGAAAGGCGCCCACCGATGGATGGCTTGGATTTGATCCCAGACCCGTGTCAAAAGAGACTAATCAACGATCTAGATTTACTCTTATGTTTCATAGTTTTTTTTGTCCAGATGACATGTCAACATGCTAGCAAAGCATTACTAGGACTAATCATTGATTTCCACATGGACATAGGAAACCTAATGGATATACAGGTCAACACATAAAAAATGAGTGACACATGTTAGATACATGTCAGAGACCTTAGCGCCAACATGGACCAATGGGAAATGGACATGTGTCAATACTGACATTAGCATGACCTTGTCAAGGCCTTAGCCAATTTTGGTTTGTGCACATGAGATCGACGACTCTTATTCTTTTCAATGGAGCACTCTAATGGATAGTCCAAATTATAATCGATCGGGTTATAGATCAACCATAGAGATAAGATCCGACACATATTAAATCAACGACTGAGATATTTTTGGATCTCAAACATCTGAACAAATTGAAAGAGTGAATCCTGAACTCTTCTGACATCCAAGGATTGACATATGTCAACTGATGTATGCAACCAACCAGGAGGTGCCACGTCATGTTGGGACATCAACACCGGGTTGTCAAACCTTTTGTAAATATTTTATATGACCCCCTTCCGATATGAGATACGTCAGCACTGCCATGTCATATTGGACCACCGTCTCCTTGATGTAATACTTCACATTACCATCATTCTATCTGATCCAATATGACATCATGTCAAGTCATCGAATATTGGATCACCAGACCTTTTCTATGCTACCTTCCATAACACCCTTCCAGTCCGGTGAACAACTTCGCATGCCACATCAACTTGCTAGTGCAACACTTGTCAGAACAAATGAATTCATGCCACGTGTATATGTGGTACCCACATTATACGTAGGACAATGTATCAAAACCATGTGACATGTGGCATGCCTTTCTACCACATCAATGACAACAGGGGTTGATAAGGGAGTGCCACGTGTTTGTGGTGATGCCAACATGCCATGTCATGTCAGGTCACCAGACACTGGGTTTGATTATTGAAGTTGTATGTTTAGGAAAGGCCGATCTAGTAAAGCAAGGTCCCATAGTCTAAAATGTTACACTATGCATGAGGTTCCAAGGCCTGTTCATGTAATTTCAAATCATTTGGGAAGGCTTATTCAAAATAAATCCATATAAAACAATTTTCCTGTTACTTGTTCTCTATGTTTTCATAAAACATTTGCTTCTGTCCAGTTTTTTTATGTCATAGTTGATGCAACTTGGTACAACCTCAATTGTAGTAAGATTTAAAAACATTGTTTGAAGTACAAAATATCCTTTGTTTTACTGTGAGTAAAATAAGACRTGTCCTTTGACATTCTTGCTTATAATTTCAAGTAATTTCATGATATAGATAAGTTTGTTGTTATTTCCTCTATTGAAGGAGTAAGATTTATTTGTATTGAATACCTTGCTCCCCTTTCAATTCTGTTTTCTTTCATTCCACCTTTCATGTTTTAATATTTTGATGAACTTTATGAATGAGATAAAGCCTCTTTATTTATTTTTTTATATTCATTGAAGACTCAGATTAATTAAGGCATTAAAAAGTCATTTTAATCAATTGAATTATTACTGTGAGATGCCTTGACATTTTTCTTTGAGCCTAGAACAATCTCAAGAAAAACATATTTTTGACATCATTGTTGGGGAACGGATTTGAAAGACTTATCTTCCCTGCGAGTATGACATTGAACATATATGATTTCTGATGGTGAACATAAGAAGACACATGTAGGCTCTTTGAGTATTATTCACCCGACGACTCCATGTTGTGAAGAATCCATATGATTCATTGGAGACTCCACTTATTTCAAGATGTCAAGTTCATTTGCTTCTTGGATAGCTGCAAGGTTTTCACATTTTATTTTCTCAGCAGTACTTGGATTTTCAAATATTGTCCCACACATAGAGGAATGGGGAGACTTTCTTCCCATATTCAGAGAGGATGACGGAGATAGTCCAACTGAGCATCTGATATCTTTTCATCAATATATGCATCAACTAGATATTTTTCATGAAGATGTATTAATGAAAATGTTTATGTTTTCCTTAGTAGGAGATGCATGACAATGGTACAAATCTTTACCTCCTAGAAGTATTGCTTCTCTAAAAGAATTTCATGCATGTTTTCATTATCATTGTAGAAACATTTTCAAAGATGAACTTCTCTTTGAAGACTGTTGCAATGAAGAATCAACATAACATGCACCTCATGAAAATGATAATGATGAAGGTTTTACTGATGAGGACGGTGATCAAGAGCTAAAAGAACAACTTTATTACAATAGTGAGGATGAAGAAGATCTACTGGTCTGTGAAGAAACATCTCTTGAGAGTTTGGACTTGAATGCGCCTGAAAGTTTTCAAGAAGGTACAATTTTTTTTCCAGATTTAGAAGATAAATGTTAAGATCTTATTGAACATAATGATGTATCTATGCTTAAGGAAGGTCATCAATATCTTCATAAAAAAGGAAAAAGTTCTGAACAACTAATTGATGAACCTTTGGTGCAATTAATTGATAATGAATTTTCCTATTGGCAAAATATTTTTGATAAGTATGAGTTACAAGAAGATTCGCTTCAAATTCTAGAAATCCCTCGTGAAGAAGGCATTCATGAAATGTTTAGTTATCAACTTGATGAATATCTTTCTATTTTGCATACATGCCAAGATCAACTTGTCAGTAGAGAACGTATATATATTCATCTTTTAAAGATAGTGATTGATGGTGCATAGTTATAAGACCCTAGGTTCACATTATTCAACCAACAAAACCCTCAGACACCGGCCCTTTCGGCATCACCTGCATGTGGGTGAAGTATCACCTGAGGCATCTACTGGGGTTGCAGGAACCAAGTTTCTGCAGGGATGAGGGGACGTGAGGATATCAACGTAACTATTAATATGTATTCACCTTGTGTGCATTATCCTTATTTAACATACTCTTATCAGTCAAAAAACACTATGCATGATTTCCATTAACTAAAAATCATTACTTTTACCAGAGCAATTGTGCAACATTAACCCATCCAAGATTCACTCAGTACCCTAAACCCTAGTGTGTAGAAACTGTATAATATAGATCGCGATGTAACTGATCCACTAGATCATTCAGTATTATTGCGCATCAATCATATGTTAAACATATCTATACTAATCATGCATAAACATAACATCGACTAATAATCACATCAACAGACACAGTAAACACATGATTTTAATGTGGTTCACCCAATCCTTGGGCTACGTCCACAATGGTTGGCTTCTTATATTAGCATTCAAGCAATAATCATCTCAGGCTTGTGCACTTTGCTTACAAAAGATACAACATATTGTAATACCCAAACCTTCCTAACCACTCTAGAATGCAAGCTTATTTCTGTGTAATTCTCTTCATCAATCATGAGAAACCTAATCTCTTCCTCTCAGCATCCAACCCCATATTCCCCAAACCTTCACATATTTATACATAGAATTAGGGCTAAAAACCCTAATAACAAATTATCCCCAAATACACTAATGGGTCATAACCGTTTTTCCTTCTTTAGCAACGATTTGTTGTTTTCCATGATTTTTTGTTGAACTGTTGTTTTTCCCTACTTTTTCGTTGAACTGCTCGCCCTTTCCGCACACACCAGTCCTATATTTTACTCTTTCCTATGCTATGGAGCAGTTCCCAAAAATTAGTTATTCTCATCCAAAATGTTTGTCCAACAAGCCCCCAACACTCACCTTTGGCACATCCTGAGCCACTTAATCCTTTTTCAACTTCTCCTTGAATTTTTCAAAAATATCCTTTGTTGTATTGGTCTTCTCCTTGACCTTTTTTTCATTTGACAAAATTGTTTCTACTAATTCTATAGTGATATGAGTCTGTCATTTCTCTTCATCTTGTTCCACTACTTGTTTGATCCAGCACTGCGCTTTAGATATTTTTTCTGCAACTTGTAATGCTTCTTCCTGTAGCGTCTTTATCTATTTCATGCAAGCTTGCTACTCGACCCTTAGCTGGTTCATCTCAGCGTATAGTTTCTTACTCTCTTACATTGTCGTCATCTTCTTGGCTGGTGGCAAACTGCTAATCGTTTTGTTAATCGTCTTAGCCTTCCCCTGCATCGTTTGAAGCTTCTATTCAATACTTTGTAATTCAACATCCTCCAATAGTTGATTCCAAACTCTTTTGATGTCTTCGTACAACTTAGCACATTCAACTTCCAAAGTCCTGATACCTTCCACCACAGTTCTTATTGTCTCCTCCCTTTGTTCTCTTTCTTCTGGAGGTGTGCTTGGTGTTGTTTGTGTTTCTAACTCAACAATTTTTCGTTTGAAATCCCTGGATGGCTTCTCTAATATTCACTACCTAATATTCCAACGAAGTATCCACCTCCATTGGTACCTCCAAAATCTCTTTTCAAACCTTGTCAAACGCTTGCATCACCTGTTCAACCTTCTGCGCAACTGCATCCCTTTCCCATTCAACTCTGATGTAGTCAATGCGCATGCTGGAAATATTTGTTATGGCCTTTGCCAATGCATTAGATGTTTTTGTTGCACACAAGTTCACTTGTTGTGCTCTGCTCGCTTGCAACCCCTACAACATTTCTCTCGGTATCTGTGATAAGACTAAGTCAAAGTGACTTAGTGCATGCACTTTCTCCTTCATTTTCGTCGATGGAAACTCAATCACTCGTGGGGTCAACTTAACTGTTCGATTCTCCCATGTTACCTCTAATGCATGAGAGACTATTGATCTTGTTTCCACTGGACTTGATTTGCTTGTCGTTGGTCCTTCAGTTGTTTGTTTCACAGTTTCTATTCTAGTTGCTTCCATCAACTAGCGAAACATAGTCATTTCTTCCTATATCTTTTTGTTCAGTCCTTCTTGCTACTCTACAGTGTGTTGAAACACATCATCGATGATCTCCTTAAATTTCTCCCCAAACCTTTTGAATTCATCTTCAGTCAGTGCCAATGGAATTATTTCTTTGTTCGCTTTCCACTTCTTTTGATGTAGCACTGATCTTCCCTACTCTGTCTCCGTGTCTTTCCTCTTCTTTCTTGCATCGTTTCTTGGGGCTTGTACTTCCTCAATCTCAGGATCTTATGTTTCTATTTCTTGTTTGTCCAATGGGACCTTCCAGTCAGGGTCCCAGTCCAACATAATTAGTTCTATGTCCTCCTGGGTTATTCAGTAATTTGTCTTGACCTATTCCTTTCTCAGATCTTTCTTTAATTGTATGTACATATGATGACAGTCTTCTATGAACCGCACAATCGAGTTGTAAGTTTATACAAGTTGTGGAAAAATATGTGGTGTATCCTCGATACATTGCCTAATCATCTCCTTATACAGATATAATTCAATATTTTTGTCATGTTGTCATCCTTTATGAGTCATGTACCACAAGTTCTGATACTTGGCGGCCAAGCACAGCTTGCCTCTCATACTTAGAAACTGTGCATCCATGGTTCTTTCCACGCTACTAATGTAATCAGAGTGAACAACCAGGAATAGTGGAATTCCATACCTTTGTCCTATGCTTTTGTGCAGCCTATCAGGAACTGGTTTAGAAAAAAAAACACCTAGATCATCGTTACCCCTTCTACACACTTCTTGGAAGTAGCTATCACGTCTACAACATGTGGTATTTCCTGCATTTTTTTAGCAATTTGCACGCCAACGCTTGCGTCTCAAATCATACCGTTGGATCATATACACTTGGCACATCCAATCTGTGCACACCTCTAACTGTGTGGAATTTCTCTTTCATGGCCTCTGACAGAGCCTTCTCATGCTTTATGTCTGCAAACAACAATGTAGGATCTTTCCCCTATGTCTGTAATCCCATGATCCACGCAATTAGATCTGTGTTTTTAGAAATCAGCCTATATAACCACAAGTAGCTTCCAGGCACACAACTTAATAATATCTTTACACATACATTAATATCTTGGCTCCTACCAAAGTGTGGGATGCAAAATATATTCAATAGGCCAACTCACTCCAGCCCTATGGCCCATACCTACGGCTCAGCTATGGGCAGGTACATCTTTTCATCGATTTTCATCTCCAAGAAGTGCCTCGATGCAAGGTTGGGGAACTTCGTTGTATCTGTGATGTCTTGGTACACGTATTTCAGCTGTGACACCTTGCCAAGCATATCCTTATCAATGATTACCTCGGCTGGGATTTCGGGCATCACCAATTCATACCTAGCCTCCTTTAACTTTACTGGTTTGGCATTATCCTTCCTCGGTGGAATGTATTCCCTTGGAAACATTGGCTCTGACAAGGATGCTCCCGAGGCTCCTCAACCTCTAGTAGTGTTGTTGATTCTCTAGTTAGACCTTTCTTTTGTTCCAATGCTGCTACCTTTGGCGGTGCCATTTTTGCAATATTGTTACATGTGACAACTCCCTCAGCTGTGTGGAATTTCTCCGGGCTCTGTAAAACTGTTCTCAACTCTCTCTAACTCCCAAATAACCATAACGTTGGACCATCGAACCCTCAATGGCTTTTGTTCCCCCTCGATAGTTGTCCATCTACCTTCGCGCCTGAATTAATTGTCTAATCCACTAGTGTTGTGAAATCAATACATGCTCTAATGGTGCATTAATTCCAAATCTTTCACCCAATTTTTTCCTTGATTTTCCAACCTGTCACGATATCCACTGACACTTTCCATTTATGACTCCACGTCTTCATGATTCTTGAAAATTACTTCTTTTTACCCGTCGTTTCCACTCTTTAATGCTTTAATTATCTATCTGCTTCTTTTGTTCCATCTTATACAATATTTGCTTCTGGTGCAATTCACTTTCTCTATGCTATCCTTTATCAATGCATAACTCACTTCTTCTACGTAGTTACTCTTGATGTGTATGTATCTTGCTTCCTCTTCGTTCTCATCTGCAAAGTTATCTCGTTTAATTCTTGTTCTAAACTATCTTAACTTCTTGACCCTTGATTAACACTTCAACTTTCTGTTTCTTGCCTTTATTTACTTTATTATTATTATTATTATTATTTGTCCCTTTTTTTATTTTATTAATATAATACACTACTATGTTACATAGGTTGCTTTGTAGATCAGTCTAATGTGCGGACTACCATCCCTATATAGTTTCAACTGACTCCCATTCACCAGTCCCTATAAAATAAGTATTGTTGTTTATTGTGTGATGTTGAGGGGGTGTGCAGTTGAATAACAACTTAGTTGAATGTGTCATGTAGATCCCCTCGGCAGGGTGAACTATTAAAATTCATGTCTTGTGAATTTAGCTTGTTTGTTATTCTCTGTGTGTCTCTATGCTACACCTTTGTACCGCTTTCTTAATATTTTATTAAATACTCTACTCTAATATGCTATTTAAATATTTAAATATGTGTTTGGAATTCTAGTTTTTTCTTCATTTATGATCAATGAGAATCTAATATGATTTCAAGTTTTTATCCAAAGCTTTGATTGGAAAAGTTCGTACTAGTCCTTTAGAAAATATCACGACCACTTGGATATTATGAACCGAAGAACCTGTGAATTACTGTATGTATATGTGAATGTTTTTTATCTTAATCAGATCAGATTGGACTCCCTCAGTTATAGTTCTAAGTTATATTTAGACGGTAAAACCATTATCTTGGATTTCGGAATTTGTTCATATGGTTTGGAGCATGGGTCACTAAAATTGAAAAAATGAAAAGCCTAACAAAATCATGTCAGAATTTTATCACCCATATTGACTTTCAATTTAACTGCTGTTGTGCTGAATCCACCACCAAATCTATATGTTGACGATGGACTAAGTTCTGTGGCTGAGAAGAGCCAACATATATAT
>JZKD02S1674768.1:136612-153275 GCA_000966675.3 Picea glauca
ATAATAAACCAATTTTCTTATAACCTTAAAAAAATAATAATAACAATTTGATAATAAATTGTAATATAAATATAATAACAATTCCAACAAAACATTTACTACTCGAGTTCCAACTTTTTAAATGGTTGAATTTCATGGGATCTAAAAAGTTTTAGAGCTTAATTAGAAGCTCTCTTTAAAACTTTTTCAAACCGATCTTTTAAACCTGAATGAAACGTAATCTCTTTAATAAAATCAATAAAAACATTTTACAAACATAAAATCAATCTCCTTTCGATATAATTTGAGAGTTAATGACCCGAAGAAAAGAACTAAGTTTAATTTATTTATTAAGTACATTTTGACCATGTTAACTCATATTTAATCAAAGCCCATACAAAATGGTTTGTTTCAGATTTTACATAAAATATGAATGACCTCTATTTGATCAATTTGGAATACAACTATTTAGTTAATATTTTAGAGTTATTGTTGCCAAGTTCTCATGAAATCACCAAAAATTAAAGCAGAGATTTTAAACAGATTCATAAGCTGAATCTTTCATTCAAATCAAAAGTATTCCTTGCACCCCACACACACATATATATACACGTTCTCACATGTAACTATTATAATCTTATGTATCAAACAATAAAAATCATTTCAATGATTGTGTACGATATTGTTAAGGCGTTGTTTCAAATAATGTTTAATGTTTGGGATATATTCATCAATAGTGTAATATATTGTAATTGTGTCCTTTGATAATTATTGATTTATTTTGAAAATTTTCAATATTAGATGAAATTGAGTATTTAGAATTTTAGTAAAATTAAGTTTAATTATAAATAGTAGAAACAATTATATATTAAAATTTATAATAAAAAAAAAATTGTAGGCATCTAAAACAAGTGCTTTGTAGTTAGATGGAGCTTTTAATTTTATATGCTTTAAAGCTTCTTGTATATTTTTTGCAGGTTTATTCGTGATCTTCCAAATGAGCAAATAAATGGATTTCAGAATTCCTTGTCTAAGACAGATCGTGCACCCAAAGTCGACAGTTGCAAATGATGCTCTCGCAATCGATGGTTCATGTCAATAGCCGGAATCCCCTCATTGGACTCTTTCTCACATTTTAACTTTCAGTTAGTCCGATGGGTTCTAGCCGACCAATGGTACAGATCTAATGGATGATTAAAGAAATAGCAAGGCTTCATTCCCAAAAATCAACAGTTGATTGAAAAGTGTCCTTGATGACATCAACGTGCAGTTTTTCCTTAGCCAAGTTGCATTTTCAACTTTGACTAGATCAACGACCTTCATTTTTCTTCAACACCTCCAATGGATGGTCAAGATGCAGACTTTGATTCCCTTGTCAGAGTCCCATAGTCTCAACACCTCTAAAAGGCGCCCACCGATGGACTGCTTGGATTTGATCCCAGACCTATGTCAAAAGAGTCTGATCAATGATCTAGATTTACTCGTATGATCCGTAGTTTTTTTTGTCCAGATGACATGTCATCATGCTAGCAAAGCATTACCAGGACTAATCACTGACTGCCACATGGAAATAAGAAACCTACTAGGTATACAATTCAACACATAGTCAACACATAAAAAATGAGTGACACATGTTAGATACCTATCAAACACTTTAGCGCCAACATGAACCAATGGGAAATGGGCACGTGTCAATGTTGACGTTAGCATGACTTTGTTAAGGCCTTAGCCAATTTTGGTTTGTGCACATGAGATCGACGACTCTTATTCACTTTGATGGAGCACTCTAATGGACAATCCAAATTATAATGGATTGGGTTATAGATCAACCACATAGATAAGATCTGGTACATATTAAATCAACGACTGAGATCTTTTCAGAGATTGGACATCAGAACAAATTGAAAGAGTGAATCCTGAACTCTTCTGAAATCCAAGGACTGACATACGTCAACTAACGTATGCAACCAACCAGGAGGTGCCATGTCATGTTGGGCCATCGACACCGGGTTGTCAAACCTTTTCTAAAGATTTTACATGGCCCCCTTCCTATCCGAGATACGTCAGCACTGCCATGTCATACCAGACCACCGACTCCTTGACATAAGACTTCACATTACCATCATTCAATCTGATCCATTATGACATCATGTTGAGCCACCA
Organism: Picea glauca; assembly: GCA_000966675.3. Taxonomy (NCBI): domain Eukaryota; kingdom Viridiplantae; phylum Streptophyta; class Pinopsida; order Pinales; family Pinaceae; genus Picea; species Picea glauca. Next base: position 138,755 of record JZKD02S1674768.1, read on the forward strand.
TATATTGGATCACCAGACATTTTCTATGCTACCTTCCATGATACCCTTCTAGTCCGGTGAACAAATTTGCATGCCACATCATCTTGCTAGTGCAACATTTGTCATAACAAATGAATTCCTACCTCGTGTATATGTGGTACCCACCTTATACCCAGGACAATGTATCAAAACCATGTGACATGTGGCATGTCTTTATGCCACATCAATGACAACATGGGCCGATGAGGGAGTGACACGTGTTTGTGGTGATGCCAACATGCCATTTCATGTCGGGTCATCGGACACCGAGTTTAATTATTGAAGTTGTATGTTTATGAAAGGTTGATCTAGTAAAGAAGGGTCCCGCAATATAAAAGGTTACACTATGCATGGGGTTCTGAGACTTGTTCACATAATTTCAATTTAGTTGGGAAGGCTTATTCTAAATGAATCCATAAAAAACAATTTTCTTGTTACTTGTTCTCTATGTTTTTATAAACCATTTGCTTTTGTCCAATTTTTTTATGTCATAGTTGATGCAACTTAGTACAACCTCAATTGTAGTAAGATTTAAAAACATTGTTTGAATTACACAATCTCCTATGTTTTACTGTGAATAAAATAAGACATGTCCTTTGACATTCTTGCTTATAATTTCAAGTAATTTCATGATATAGATAAGTTTGTTGTTATTTCCTCTATTGAGGGAGTAAGATTTATTTGTATTGAATACCTTGCTCCATGTTTCAATTTTGTTTTCTTTCATTCTACCTTTCATGTTTTAATATTTTGATGAACTTTATGAATGCGATAAAGCCTCTTTATTTCTAGTTTATATTCATTGAAGACTCAGATTAATTAGGGCATTAAAATTTCATTTTAATCAATTGAATTATTACTGTGAGATGCCTTGACATTTTTCTTTGTGCCTAGAACAATCTTAGGAACAACATATTTTTGGCATCGTTGTCGACGAACATATTTGTAAGACTTATCTTCCCTAGGAGTATGACATTAGACATATCTAATTTCTGATGGTAAACATACGAAGACACATGCAAGCTTGGATAGGTGCAACGTTTTCACCTTTTATTTTCTCAGTTGTAATTGGATTTTCAAATCTTGTCCCACACATAGAGGAATGGGGAGACTATCTTCCCAGATTCAGAGAGGATGAAGGAGATAGTCCAACTGAGCATCTGATAGTTTTTCATCAATATATGCATCAACTAGGTATTGTTCATGAATATGTATTAATGAAAATGTTTATGTTTTCCTTGGTAGGAGATGCTTGACAATGGTACAAATATTTACCTCCTGGCAGTATTGCTTCTCTAAAAGAACTCCATGCATGTTTTCATTATCACTTTACAAACATTTTCAAAGGTGAACTTCTCTTTGAACATTGCTGCAATGAAGATTCAACATAACATGCCCCACATGAAAATCATAATGATGAAGGTTTTACTGATGAGGAATGTTATCAAGAGTTGAAAGAACAAGTTTACTACAATAGTGAGGATGAATAAGATCTGTTGGTCCGTGAAGAAACATCTCTAGATAGTTTGGACTTGAATGCACCTAAAAGTTTTCAAGAAGGTACAATTTTTTTTCCAGATTTAGAAGATAAAGGTCAAGATCTTATTGAACATAATGATGATCTATGTTTAAGGAAGATCATCAATATCTTCATAAAAAAGGAAAAAGTTATGAACAACTAATTGATGAACCTTTGGTGCAATTAATTGATAATGAATTTTCCTATGGGCAAAATATTTTTGATAAATACGAGTTACAAGAATATTCTCTTCAAATTCTAGAAATCCCTCGTGAAGAAGACATTCATGAAATGTTTAGTTATCAACATGATGAATATCTTTCTATTTTGCATACATGCCAAGATCTACTTGTCAGTGGAGAACATATATATTCATCTTTTAAAGATAGTGATTGATGGTGCATAGTTATAAGACCCTAGGTTCACGTTATTCAACCAAAAAAACCCTTAGACATCGACCCTTTTGACATCACCTTCATGCGAGTGAAGTCTTTCCCGAGGCATCTACTAGGGTTGCAAGAACCATGTTTCTACATGGACGAGGGGATGTGAGGATATCAACGTAAATATTAATACTTAATCACCATGTGTGCATTATCCTTATTTAACATACTCTTATCAATAAACAAGCCCTATGCATGACTTCCATTAACTAATAATCATTACTTTTACTAGAACAATTGTGCAACATTAACCCATCCAAGATGCACTCAGTACCCTAAGCCCTAGTGTGTAGAAACTGTATAATATAGATCGCGACGTAACCGATCCATTGGATCATTCAGTAATATTGTGCATCAATCATATGTTATATATATATATATATATATATACTAATCATGCATAAACATAACATCCACAAATAATCACATCAACAGACACAATAAACACATGATTTTAACATGGTTCACCCAATCCTTGGGCTACGTCCACAATGGTTGGCTTCTTATATTAGTATTCATGCAATAATCATCTCAGGCTTGTGCACTTTGCTTACAAAAGATACAACATATTGTAATCCACAAACCTTCCTAACTGCTCTATGGAAGCTTATCTCTGTGTAACTCTCTTCATCAATCATGAAAAACCTAATCTCTTCCTCTCAGTAGCCAGCCCCATCTTCCCCGACCCTTCACATATTTATACATAGAATTAGGGATAAAAACCCTAATAACAACTTATCCCAAAAAACACTAATGGTTCATAATCGGTTTTCCTTCTTTAGCGGCGATCTGCTGCTTTCCATGCTTTTGCATTGAACTGATGTTTTTCCCTACTTTTTCGTTGAACTGCTCGCCCTTGCTGTGCACACCAGTCCTATATTTTACTCTTTCCTATGCTATGGAGCAGTTCCCAAAACTTAGTTATTCTCATCCAAAATGTTTTTCCAAAAAGCCCCCAACACTCACATGTGGCTCATCCTGAGCCACTTAATCATTTTTCAACTTCTCCTTGAATTTTTTAGAAATATCCTTTGTATTATTGGTATTCTCCTTGACCTTTGTTTCATTTGAAAAAAATGTTTCTACTAATTATATAGTGATATGAGTCTGTCATTTCTCTTCAGCTTGTTCCACTGCTTGTTTGATCCAGCGTTGCACTTCAGATATTTTTTCTGCAACTTGTAATGCATCTTCCTACAGTGTCTTTATCTGTTGCATGCGATCTTGTTGCTTGACCCTCAGCTGGTTCATATAAGCTTATAGTCTCTTACTCTCTTTCATTTTCTTCATCTTCTCGGCTGGTGTAAAACTACTGATGATTTTCATAATCTTCTGAGCCTTCCCCTGCATCGTTTGAAGCTTCTATTCAATACTTTGTAATTCGACATTCTTTGACAGTTGATTCCAAAATTTTGTGTTGTTGATCCAGATTTAGGAGCGGAAAGAACTGATTAATAGATTCAATACAATAAACACAGAGATAGGAATCATAAAACAAATATCTAGTGAAAACTGTCTTCTATTAAATAATGAAATAGGTTGAAATTGTAAAATTGCAGAACTGAAACTTGCTTGAATGGTGGTAGCTATATCTGAGAAGAGATGTGGCTGTTACGTGCATCCTTCTGAGCAGAAAAATGGATTATAATGAGGCTCTAGAGGGCCTTTACATATTACTCATGAATGCCAAAAACCTAGACATCCAAAAACCTAACCCTAGAAGGTGAAACACCAAAGTCATGTGTGCCCTATGGGTAAGTTGGTGTAATTTGGTACCTCAACTTCTTAGGGTTGTAACTTTTGTATAAGAGCTTTGTTTTAGGCTCGTGATAGCCCATTGGAAATCTTTTAGAGAGCTGCACATTATGTCATCATACTCTAACTCCGTCAATAGTCTGACTGTGGCGAGTCAAGAAAACAACGTTTAGGGCCCCAAGACAGCCCAGGAAGTACAACAAGATGTGCTGACATGAAAACATACAAAATAATCCATTTGTATTAGGTGAGAGGTCACCCATATCCACCTGGAGAATGTGTGAGGCTTCAGACAACCCCATAAGTGTAGAACTCACAATTATAAAGTAGTACAAGAAGACATGTTGAATAAAAAATGAACATAATGATCCAGTTGGAATAGGTGGGTGGACACCAATATCCCCCTGGATCAATCCTCCCCACTTAGGAAGCAATGGTCTCCATTGCGTTGAGTTCCTCCATTAGGTGAGGACAATTCTTCTTGATTTTGCCCTAGGTGAGCGACTTGCCTTGGTGTAGGTGTTGCCCTGCCTTGACAACCCGATAAAGCTGGATTCACTGTTGGCGAGTGCCCTTGATCTATGTGTCCACTATTTGATCGATGGATGCTTTTTCCATGCAGTCAGGGTTGAGATTTATCGGTGTCAGTTGTTCGACGATCTCAGAGGTTTTTAATAATGGTGGAAAATATGGTCGAATTAGATCCACATTGAATACTGGATGCAGAGAAAGGAAGGGTGGAGTGTTGAGATCAAAAGCATTGCTACCCACAACCTTGGTGATAGTGTAAGGCCCATAACAAAGTGGGTGAAGCTTCTGATGGGGCCTGACAAGATGCTCCTTCTGCAAATGTAACTAGACTTTTTCGCCAACCTGAAACTGGTGTGGTACCTTGTGTTTATCATGGTGTTGCTTGTACTTAACATTGTATTTCTACAAAATCTCCTAGACCTATTGGCGGATGTGATGAATCCTCTCAATGAATCTGGTGGCTTTGTTGATCAAAGACTGATCAGGGGAAGAGTCTGTCTGTGCGATGGCAAGAGGAAGTGCAACATCAATGGGTCCCAAGGGTTGGAATCCTAGACCCACCTGAAATGGGATATGGTCATTGGAACTATGGAGAGCCCTATTGTAACTGTGTTGGACATATGGGAGACTCTCGTCCCATGTACAGGGATTCTTAGAATTGTACATGCGCAGGATGTGCACAATCATTCGATTGACGACCTCGGTTTGGCCATTGGTTTGGGGGTGGAAAGAAGTGGAATTCGTGAGCTTGGTGTCCAACAGAGACTATAGACTCAACCAAAAGGTGCTGAGGAACTTGTTGTCTCAGTCAGAGATGATGGTCTGTGGTATCCCAAAGTGAACCCACACTCGTTCAAAGAAGAGCTTGGCAGTATTTGTCGTTGTGACATTCTTCTTGCAGAATGTGAGGATGGCCATCTTCTAAAATCGATTAACGACCACAAACACATAGTCATTTTTGTGCTTGATGGATGGAAAAATAGACATGTAATCCATGTAGATGGATTCCCATGGCTTCTATGGAATAGGAAGAGGGGTGTATAAGCCTTGCTTCTTGATGGATGGCTTGGAAATGGTGCAGATAGTGTAAGATCTGATATACTTTCAGACGTCCTCTCAAAGTTTTGGTCAATAAAAATTTTTCTGTAGAATGACCATAGTTTTCTCTACGCCAAAATGTCTTGCCACCCTACTATAGTGGCCTTTCCAAATCATCTTTGCATGCTCTCTTGTAGGAACAAAGAGATGGCCCAGGTGGCATAAGAGTCTGTCCTGAATGTGAAAATCAATGACAGTGGCGCCTGTACCCAATAGATGATATGTGGTGGCGAAGTCCGGATCTTGTTGGTAAAGTTGAGTCCAATCCGATGTTTCATGTCCACAGGAATGGAGCGTAGTGGTAAGTGTAGCCACAGGAGGCCGACTGAGGCATTCAACAACACGATTGGAGAGACTTGTCTTATACTTGATGTTGATATGGAACTGTTGCAGCTAGGTGGACCACTTCTGATGGTGGTCGTTCTACAATTTCCCCTGTGTCTATATGAACTATAAAGGATTGTGATCAATGTGTGTGATTTTCTCTGTCCCCAGAATGTAATGTTTCCATTAACAGCAAGCTTGTACAATGGAATACATTTCCTTGTCATAGGTGGGGTATTTATGGACAATATCAGAGAGTGTATCACTATGGTATGCCACCAGATGCCTGTGCTAAGTGAGAACTGCGCCCACAACATGGTCAAATGCATTAGTCTCAATCTCAAATGGTTGTTTCAGATCGGGGAAGGAGAGGACTGGAGCTGAGAAAAAATGATGTTTCATATCTTTGAATGCTTTTTGTTGCTCCTTCCTCCACATGAAATTGTCCCTACCACCGCCCTTGGTCACCTAGTTGAGGGCCCATGCAATATGGGAGAATCCCAACAAGAACTGTCCGTAAAAATTGGCGAGTCCTAAGAAGATTCAAAGCTCGGTCAGTGTGGTTGGGGCTGGCCAGTCACGGATGACTTGGATCTTAGCTGGATCAACATGTATCCCATGCTCATCAATAGTGTAGCCCAGGTATTGGACCATGTTCATGCCAAAAGAGAATTTTTCCAAGTTGGAATAAATCTTGTGCTGCCGCAGAGTTCTCAAAACCTGTTGAATATGCCACATGTGCTCCTCCCACGTTCTATTGAAGATGAGGATTTCATCCAAATATACTACCACAAAGGAGTTGGTGAAGGGTCTCAATACATCGTCCATCAACCACATGAAAGTGGTTGGTGGATTTGTTAAGACAAAGGGCATGACTAGCCATTCGTAGAGACCTTCTTTAGAATTGAAGGTTGCCTTCTAAACATCAGTTGGTTCGATGGGAACCTGGTGGTAGCTAGCCTTCAGGTCAATCTTGCTAAAGAATTTTTCCCCCTTGAGTTGGTCAAGAAGGTCATCAATCTTGGGAATGGGGTAGTGGTTCCTGACTGTGATATTTTTTAAAGCTCTGTAATCAATTCAGAGTCACCAAGTTCCATCCTTCTTCTGCACTAGTACAATCGGGCTTCCACAAGGGGAGGAGATGGGTCTAATGTGCCCCTTTTGAAGCTACTCTTGGATCTGATGCTTGATTTCATCATTCTCCATCAGAGAGCACCGATAGACTGGTCCATTAGGTAGACGTGTGTCAGGGGTCAGATCAATTGGATGGTTGACTTGGTAGTGTGTCGGTACCCCTGTAGGTGAGACGAAGATGTCTTTGTATTCTTCCATGATCCCGTCCAATTTATTCTACTGCAAAGAGAGGTGTTGTGTAGAGGCCATGGATGTGGCGACGACCTTCTTCTTACTGTACGAACACGGATCACAAAGAAGACGAACTTCCTTGTCTATGAAATGACCTTAATGCATTGCTTAGCAGAGATTAAAGAAATAGCAGTAGGCGGTGCCACCTTTGGGATCTTGTACAATTGTCTAACCAAAGTAATAATAACACTGTGGGGTATAGACTCATACACAACATGATGCTTCCATAAATATGGTTGTCCTAAAATAACATCACAAACTTCAAGGGGAGAAATATCACATAGTACCTCATATTTGAAAGGCTTTATGTCGTAGGGAAGATGACACTGTTGGCTAACACAAAGATCTCTTCCTTGATGAAGCCTACCGATGGTGTAGGGCTACAGTTGCGGAGTCGTTGGCAGGTTCAGCCGCTTGATGACCTCTGCTAAAATCAGGTTCTTCTGAATACCGATTTCGACAAGGAAATGAATCGGAGCCCCCTTAACCCACATATGTGAGTGAAAGAAACTGACGCAGACCTATCGGCCCTCGGGCCGATATCCTCTCACAGGATCGTTCTTCGCCTCCTTTAAGCCGGATCGGCTCTTTCGATTCCCTGCTGGAATCACGATTTATCGATCCACAGGTCCTTTTCCCAGCTCACAATCTCATGAGTTCGTGAGTCATGAATTTTGACTCTTCCTCTCCAAATCCGTGATACCCGAGATCACGAAATGGTTATGGCTCCTTCTTTGTCAGCACCCTCTGTGTGTGACCACTAACTAGGATTAAATGTCGGCACCTCTCGCAACTCGCCACTTCACGAGTTGAAGGGTTGAGCTCTCGTGCTCTTATCTTGTGAATCCCCGAGACACGAGAAGTCAATGGAATGTTGAATCCCATCTCCAGGCGATGCGTGTCCACTTGTTAGTCACACAGGCCCCACCTTATGGTTTTGCCACGTGTTTCCTCTGTGCCTCGGCTCTCGGCACTTCACGCCTTTTGCAATTGAAAGTGACTCCCTTCAACCTCTGAACCCCCAAATGCATGAAATGCGATGGGGTTCCTAATTCAATGGTCCTCCCATTCTCTGGATCCAACGATTATCTTCTCTCCTCGCGATTTCGCCACTCGTGACTTGGAGCACCCAAGTTTTTGGCTCTCACTTGGCGAACCTCCGAGTTTGCGAGATCCTTTGATCTATTCCACCTGTCCTCCTCAGGTGGATGGCTGCGATTTTCTCATGACTTCGCCACTCGCGAAGTCGAAGGAATTCCTTCTCTGACTCTTGATACCCGAATCCTCGATATGGGTGATCTCGCAACATGTGTCCTCCTTCTAAAGGATGGCTCAGATTCTTTCGCGGTTTCGCGACTTCAGGACTTTCGGGACAAAAGTATCGACCTCTTATCCTCCGATATGTCGAAATGGTGAAATTCTGACACGTCGTCAATGCGGGTCCCACGATGGAACTTCCCGCCTATTTGGAGTTCTCAGACCTCGCGACTTTGCGAATCCTGATGCTAAGCCTTCAGCTCTTCAACTCACGAAACCCCGAAATACCGAGTTCCAATGTACTTCACCGATAATTGTCCCACACAAACCCTTTCTCCCCTTCGGGATTTCACCTTTCGCAACCTCGCGAATCTTGAGGCAAGGCTTTCAGTTCTCTAACTCCCAAAACCCCGAAATGAGATTTCGTGAGTGATCCAACGACCCCTGTTGGTTCAAATCCTATGGCCCAATTCTCTTGAGATTTAAATTAGAAAAACACTCACCATAACCTTCTTGCTCCTCTGCAAGATATGACGGTTCTCGAGACTTCGCGAATTCTCCACGGAGAATTCCGACCATCCAATTCCTCCTTGACGATTCCTGTGAAATGAACAAAGTGTTCCTTCATGAAACTTATCCTCCTGCAAAACAACTTCGCTGCGCCTCCTTCCGACAATTTAAGGCACTAACTCTTCGGAGATTTTACCACAACCTAGAGTCTTCAAAAAGACTCCTGCACGTACTCCTTGTGGAAATTCTTCAAATACTTCCAAGTATTTGAACCTCTTCGACTCTGCGCACTCCCCGCGACAGTAGTCCTTCAAAAATTTCGCTCAAGTTGCAATCTCTGAGACTTCACTCGGCCTGCACACTCCTTGCATGGCTCCTGTGATTAACTTGGACTTCTGCGATAATGAGAACAATGTTATCTCTCCTGAGCTTGCAGAGATGAATTTTGACTTCTGTCAATGCACACCTTGCGGACAATTTCATTGCACTCCTTGCAGGAAAACTCTTGCTCAGATAGAGAAACAATTGAAACTCATTCTTTACTCTCACTTTCTTTAGACTTTAGACATTCAACATGAAATCATGCATTCACGCATCAAATAAAATGCATAGCAGAGAGTAAACAAACATATATCAATGAGCATGTGCAACACAGAAAGCAATTGGATACCATGAGTCTGAACTAAAGATCTTTGTATTAATCCAGAACTTCTGTACATGGGTTTTTACTCTACACAACTCTCTGTTTCTTCTTCTCTATGCTCTCTTCTCATAATAATCTTACAACTATACAATGAGGGTGTCTATATCTCGTTTCCCTCCTCGCTCTAAATTGTCTAATATAAGAATTCAAGTCTACCTACTTACATTTACTAGCATAAATGCCTCTTAGTTCTTCAGACGAGAGCGGGACGCTCAAGGTCTGATTACAATCTACAAGTATGCTTTTTCTTAATTATTTCATTTACGTTTGGCGTATCGAACTTCAAAATATTTCAAACAATTAATCATGTGCCAAAATTCCTTGGCGCTTGCCCCACGCTTGCTTCTTGTTGGCGATGCTCCTGCATCATACTCCCTCGCTTGAAAATTTTCATGGGCTCCTGTCCATGAGCTCTCGCATGGTCTTTCCATGTTTCTGGATCTCTGCTTCATTCTCCCAGCTGGCATCTTCAACTAGATGTCCCTTCCATTTTCCAAGTATTCAAAATATTCCTTTCTCCTGGTCCTCTTACTAACTCTTTTGTCCAGTATTATTTCCATCTGTGGCTTCTCTGCAACTGGCATCTGTTTAGTCCACTGGCCCTCTGGTTGTTCACCACCTGCTTCTGCTTCCTCATCTTTGTAAGGGTACAAATCTGAGATGTTGAATATCAGAGAAATTCTGATCCCATCAGGTAATTCAATCTCATAAGCATTTGTCCCAAATTTCTTCAAGACCTTACATGGTCCAATCTTCTTCATATTCAGTTTGTTATATATCCCCTTTGGAAACCTTTCTTTTCTCAGATGTGCTAGAATCATATCACCAACCTCAAATTGAATTTGTCTCCTGTGTTGATCTTCTCTACGCTTATACTCTTGGCTCGAGTTCTGTAATCACTCCTTCACCCGGCTATGAAGTTCCTTCATTGCTTCGGAAAAATCCTCTGCACTAGCACTCCTAGTTGCGTTCTGTTTTGAATCTCTCAATTCCAAAACTTTTCTTGGCTGCATCCCATAAACAATCTGGACTGGACTCTGCCTTATGCTTCTATTCAATGAGTCGTTATATGGAAATTCCTCCTATGGTAGAATATTGTCCCACTGACTATGGTGTTCTATCACCAAGCTCCTCAGCAAGTCTCCCAAACTTTTGTTCACAACTTCTGTCTGTCCATCCATCTGAGGATGATAAGCTGAACTAAACGACAAGTTTGTTCCCAACTTTCTCCATAAGGTTCTCCAGAAGTGTCCCACAGACTTGGTGTCTCGATACGAAACTATGCTCCTTGGTAAGCTGTGAAGTCGAATGACTTCTTTGAAAAACAGATTCGCAATGTGAGTTGCATCATTGGTTTTCTAACACGGTATGAAGTGTACCATCTTAGAAAATATGTCTACCACTACAAAGATCGAGTCAAACCCTCTTTGTGTTCTTGGAAGCCCCAATATAAAGTCCATGCTTACTGCATCCCACGACCTCTCAGGTATGGGTAACGGTTGATATAAGCCTGCATTCTGCCTCTTCCCTTTTGAATGCTGACAAATTCTACATATGTCCACGAATCTTTTGACGTCTTCTCTCATTCCTGGAAAAAAATATGACTCATTTAACTTTGAGCATGTCTTGTCATGACGGAAATGCCCGACCAATCCTCCACTGTGTTTCTCCTTCAGCAGATTATCCCTCATGGAGCATTTTGGAATACAAAGTTGATTACCCTTAAACAATAATCCTTCCTGGATCATGTATTCTGTCCATTGACTTCTGTCCCTGAGAATTGGATTCTCAGCTGCTTCATACGCCTCCTTAAACTTTGGATCATCTCTGTACATGTCCCTGAGATCATCAAAACCCAGTGTTTTGACTCTGAACTCCTGCAACAACAAACATTTCCTACTCAAAGAATCAACAAATTTGTTAGCAGTTCCAGAAATATGCTTAGTTACAAAAGTAAAGTTCTGCATGTATTCAACCCATTTAACATGTCTTTGATTCAACTTCTCCTGTTGAGTCACAAATTGCAAAGCATGATTGTCACTGTATAAGACAAACTCCTTGGGGATCAAATAGTGTCTCCATTTCTTCAATGCCTGAATAATAGCATAGAACTTGTCATACATGGATTATTTCACTTTCACTTCATTCAACTTCTCGCTGAAGTATGCTATCGGCCTGTCTTCTTGGCTCAAGAATGCTCCTATTGCAAGTCCACTTGCATCACATTTTACTTGAAATGTCTTTTTTAAATTCGACAACACCAAAATTGGTTGTTCTGTGATTTTCCTTTTCAACAAATTGAAGCTTTTCTCAGCCTCTTCTGTCCAGTGAAAAGATTGGTGTCTCTTCTTCACTATGTCCATCATTGGTGCACTAATTCCACTGAAATTCCTGATGAACTTCCGGTAGAAACTAGCCAATCCATGAAAACTTCTAAATTCAAAGATACTTTTCGGTGATGGCCAATTCTTAATCACCTCCACCTTATCTGGATCCATCCTCAATTTATCTGCAGAAATAACAAATCCCAAATAAATGAGCTCTATTTTCATGAATGAGGATTTCTTCATGTTTATCAACAGCTTCTCTTTCTATAGCCTCTTCATCGCTATAGCCAAATGTTTCAGGTGCTCTGCCTCTGTTTTACTGAAAATCAGTATGTCATCAAGATACACAATGAAAAATTTTCCGATGAAATCCTTTAGGACTTCATTCATCAACCTCATGAAAGTACTTGGCACGTTCGTTAAGCCAAATGACATAACAAGCCATTCATACAACCCTTCGTTAGTCTTGAAGGTTGTCTTCCATTCATCACCTTCTCTCATGCGAATTTGGTGATATCCACTTTTCAAATCAATCTTTGAAAAAAATTTGGCTCCACTCAAGCAATCGATCAAATCATCCATTCTTGGCAATGGAAATCTGTACCTGATGGTTATCTTGTTGATTTACCTTGAGTCAGTACACATCCTCCAGCCTCTGTCTTTCTTCGGACTGAGCACTGTCGAAACAACACATGGATTCAAGCTTTCTCTAACCAACCCTTTGTCCATTAAGTCCTGGACCTGTCTTTTGACTTCTTCATTCTCTTGCGGTGTCAATCTATACGCTGATTTGTTTGGTAAACTAGCTCTAGGTATGAGATCAATATGATGACTCACACTTCTGATCGATGGAAACGAACAAGGTAGTTCGTCCACTACTATATCAACGAATTCCTCCAGTAACTCCTGGATTTCCTCTAGCAGATCATCTACTCTTGTGCTGGTCAAAACAATTTTAGGCTTCCTGACCACAATGAATTGTGGTTCCTCCTTATTCTTAACCTCTGTAAGAAGTTCCTTCCCACTCATGAGAAGTAAAGCGTTGCTTACTTCAGGTTTCACCTCCTTGTCTTTGATTGGAAGCAACATGTGAGTTCCCCCATTCTTCTCTAGGGTGTATGTGTTCTTCTTCCCATCATGAATCAAATTTCTGTCATATTTCCATGGTCTACCCAGCAATAGATGACAAACATCCATAGGAATAAAATCACAGAGTATTTCATCTTTATATCTTGCTATCTTAAATTCAACTAAACATTGTTTAGTGACATTTACCTGATGTCCTTTTTGTAGCCACGAAACTTTGTATGTACTTGGATGTTCAATAGTCTCCAACTCCAACTTTTCTACCATCTCTGTAGAAACGAAATTATTTGTGCTACCATTGTCCACGATGACTTTGCATACCCTATCCTTGGTTTTTCAAGCAGTCCAAAAAAGTCTGTTCCTTTGGACCAAACTCTCCATGTAATGATCCCAAGCCAAATTCTTTCTTGGAATCACTAACTACTACTAATTTATTGAGTTATTAAGTGCATACAAGATTCATCAACACATGGAGATCACAATATATTCAATATGTAGAAGCACAAGAAAATATCTGACCTTTTTATTATGAGCAATGTAAGATCAATACAATAGATGGCCGATCTAGCATAAACCTCAAATGGTCGTACAAGCAATAGATATGAGCTGCTACAAAATGCTCTCGACAATACAAAATAAGCCTCCAAAGGCTGGATATACAATGAATATTGAATCAAGCAGATCTGAGCCGTACTAATGCTCAACCTCCAAGCTGGAAAGTGCCACATCCTGCTAGAATGCTGAAGCCCTTAATAATTCTTCTCTGCTACCAAAAGTGTCCAATCATCTCGAGAAATATGCCAAATGATAGATCGGGCAACTGTAAGGACAACCCAGATGTCCAAATTCCCAAATCCACTCTCAAACCTCATAGATCTGAATTTCCCACTAAATGGGGTGCCCCACTGGATGACTGAAACCCTAGCTGGTTCGGCCCTGATGAAGGAGGCCTCCAAATTCTCTGAAACTCTCCAAGAATATAGATCAGGCTATGAGAATCCCGTGGGAGAAGTTTCAGACTTAGATCTCAAGCAGATCTCCAAAGATCTGAGTTTTATTGAATCACAGGACGTCCCCTATGGCTCCAAGACATCCCAATCTGCAGACAAATGTAGAATGATGGTAACCCTCTAGAAAATCCCTCAAACTGATGGTCCTTCCCCTGCAAAAAAAACTCAACTGTCGGAATGGCCCCAGGCCCTTAAGATAAGTTGGATCGAACCTCCCTCTAGATGATGGTGTGCCCTTGGTGGAAACACAAGAACAGTACGACTTGCTACCTTGTGAAGTGCTATATGGAGATGGGATGAGACTAGAATGGTGTGGAAGAGTCTTTCATGCCCGAGACCAAGCTGCAGAACAAGGTGAGTGGATATTTCACCACTGAGTTTCTCACAAGGGTTTGTACAGCAAAACCCCCAAACTGAATGCTCAAGAGCAATAACAACTGCTAATCCAAAACCAAAATGAGTAATAGGTGCGCCCTAGCCTCTTACTTATAATTTTCCTTCTAATTCTCTGTTGAGTTAGGTTAACTCCCAGGGTTAATCTTCTATTCTTCTGTTGAGTTATCTTTTACTCCTTT
>JZKD02S1674768.1:157391-179033 GCA_000966675.3 Picea glauca
AATACAAAATAAGCCTCCAAAGGCTGGATATACAATGAAGACTGAATCAAGCAGATCTGAGTCGTACTAATGCTCAACCTCCAAGCTGGAAAGTGCCACATCCTGCTAGAATGCTAAAGCCCTCAATAATTCTGCCCTGCTACCAAAAGTATCCAATCATCCAGAGAAATATGCCAAATGATAGATCGGGCAACTGTAAGGACAACCCAGATGTCCAAATTCCCAAATCCACTCTCAAACCTCGTAGATCTGAATTTCCCACTAAATGGGGTGCCCCACTGGATGAATGAAACCCTAGTTGGTTCGGCCCTGATGAAGGAGGCCTCCAAATGCTTTGAAACTCTCCAAGAATATAGATCGGGCTATGAGAATCCCATGGGATAAGTTTCAGACTCAGATCTCAAGCATATCTCCCTAGATCTGAGTTTTATTGAATCACGGGACATCCCCTATGGCTCCAAGACGTCCCAATTTGCAGACAAATGTAGAATGATGGTAACCCTCTAGAAAATCCCTCAAACTAATGGTCCTACCCCTGCAAACAAAACCCAACTGTCGGAATGGCCCCAGGCCCTCAAGATAAGTTGGATCGAAACTCCCTCTAGATGATGGTGTGCCCTTGCTGGAAACACAAGAACAATATGACCTGCTACCTTCTGAAGTGCTAGATGGAGATGGGATAAGACTAGAATGGTGTGGAGGAGTCTTTCATCCTCGAGACCAAGCTGCGGAACAAGGTGAGTGGATATTTCACCATTGAGTTGCTCACAAGGGTTTGTACAACAAAACCCCCAAACTGAATGCTCAAGAGCAATAGCAAATGCTAATCCAAAACCATAATGAGTAATAGGTGCGCCCCAACCTCTTAATTATACTTTTCCTTCTAATTCTCTGTTGAGTTAGGTTAACTCCCGGGGTTAATCTTCTATTCTTCTATTGAGTTATCTTTTACTCCTTTATCCTTTTCCTTTCTTAAGTCAAATTAAAAATATAACTTTTAACTTCTTGACTTTCCCCCCTTCAGTGTGAGACTATGACCTAGCGGAGGTGCCTAGGCCACTGAGTCTCCTCATCACCTCTCTAAGAGGTGGGGGACATTACACTCCACCTCCTTCTCTGGTGTTAAGAGAACTTTTCGCATCATCAACGATCTTCTGCCTTCAGCATCCTCTGCCTCAACGTTCCTTCTCTGTGCTTTGGCAATGTGAGTTTCACCACCTTCTTTCTTCTTATCTGGACATTCATAAGATTTATGTCTGACCTTTCCACATGTGAATCATTTCACCACTCCACCTCTTCCTCTTCCTCTACCTCTGGTACGAGGAAAAATATTTCCATCAGCATACTGACCTCTCTGTTCGGTATGCTTCCCTCTATGTGAACTTCCACCTCTCTCAATTTGAGTCTGAGGTTTCTTCCAGTCTTCCTTGGGTTTCTGGTTTCTATCCTGGGCAACTGATTTTCCTCTGGGCTGACTTCTACCTCGACCTTTTTGACCTTGTTTTCAGCTCAACTTCTCTTCAGCTTTTAGAGCCATCTGATAAGCATCTTCCACCGTTCGGATGGTCATCATGCTCATCTCATCCTAAATGTCGTATCTCAGACCATTCATGTATCTGACAACTTTTTCATCATCACTTTCATGATGACCTGCTCTAATGTTCAGCCTGTAGAATTCTTCAATGTACTCTTTGACTGTCATCAGCTTCTGTCTCAGATTTTGCATTCTTCGAAACAGAGTAATCTGGTAATCCCTGGGAATGAATTTTGCCTTCATCTTCACGATCATCCTATCCCAACTCTTGATCTTATACTTGCCTTTGAAGTGTCTGTTAACTTGTAGCTTATCCCACCACAATGTTGCATGTCCCTTCAATCTTGTGACAACATGTTTGACCTTTTTGTCTTCCTCAACATCTTCATAGTCAAAATATGTGTCCAGATCTCTAATCTAGTCTAGAAGCTCTTCAGCATCCAAGTTTCCTTCATATACTGGACTATCCATTTTTTCTTAGCACCCAGTCTTGCAACAACCCTAATTAGGCATTCATTTGTTGCATCTTTTGCTGTGACTTCTTCTCCTTCATGTCCAGCTTCATTTTCACTTTCGGAATCACTGACATCTCCAACACCGGCTGTGCACCTCTGTGCTGTCTCCATGTCTTCGAGTCTGGCGCATATGTCATGCATTTCTCTTTCCATGGCTGGGTTTGGCACCTGCCTACCTCTTCCTCTTGGCATTTCCCTTTCCTTTGGAGGATCGGGTGTTTGCCTGTCTCTTCTTCTTGGTGGCATGGCTGAGATTCTCTTTCTCGCTTTCCCTGTCTGAAGTATACAAACAGAGCCAGGCTCTAATACCAAAACTGACGCAGACCTATCGGCCCTCGAGCCAAGATCCGCTCACAGGATCATTCTTTGCTCCTCTGAGTCGGATCGACTCTTTCGATTCCCCGCTGGAATCACGATTTATCGATCCACAGGTCCTTTTCGCAGCTCACAATCTCGTGAGTTCACGAGTCGTGACTTCTGACTCTTCCTCTCCAAATCTACGATACCCAAGATCACGAAATGGTTATGGATCCTTCTCTGTCAGCACCCTCTGTGTGACCACCAGCTAGGCTTAAATGTCGACGCCTCTCGCAACTTGCCACTTCGCCAGTTGAAGGGTTGAGCTCTCGTGCTCTTATCTCGTGAATACTCGAGACGCGAGAAGTCAACGGAATGTTGACTCCCTTCTCTAGGTGATGCGTGTCCATCAGTTAGTCACGTGAGCCCCACCTTATGGTTCTACCAAGTGTTTCCTCCGTGCCTCGGCTCTCGACACTTCACGACTTTTGCAATCGAAAGTGACTCCCTTCAACTTCCGAACCCTCAAATGCACGTAATGCGATGGGGTTCCTAATTCAATGGTCCTCCCGTTCTCTGGATCCAATGGTTATCTTCATTCCTTGAGATTTTTCCACTCGTGACTTGGAGCACCCAAGTTTTTGGCTCTCACTTGGTGAACCTCTGAGTTCGCGAGATGCTTCGATCTATGCCACCTGTCCTCCTCAGGTGGACGGTTGTGATTTTCTCGCAACTTCGCCACTCGCGAAGTTGAAGGAGTTCCTTCTCTGACTCCCGATACTCGAATCCCCGATATGGGTGATCTCGCGGCACGTGTCCTCCTTCTAACGGACGGCTCAGATTCTTTCACGGTTTTGCGACTTCAGGACTTTCAGGACAAAAGTCTCAACCTCTTATCCTCCAATATACCGAAATGGTGAAATTCCGACACGTCGTCAATGCGGGTCCCACGATGGAACTTCTCGCCTATTTAGAGTTCTCGGACCTCGCAACTTTGTGAATCCTAATGCTAATCCTTTAGCTCTTCAACTCAAGAAACCCCGAAATACCAAGTTCCAATGTACTTCACCGATAACTGGACCACACAAACCCTTTCACCCCTTCGGGATTTCTCCTTTCGCAACCTCATGAATATTGAGGCAAGGCTTTTAGTTCTCTAACTCCTGAAACCCCGAAATGAGATTTTGTGAGTGATCCAACGGCCCCTGTTGGTTCAAATCCTACGGCCCTATTTTTCCTGAGATTGAAATTAGAAAAACACTCACCGTAACCTTCTTGCTCCTCTGCAAGATCTGACGGTTCTCGGGACTTCGCGAATTCTCCACAGAGAATTCTGACCATCCAATTCCTCCTTGACGATTCATGTGAAATGAACAAAGTGTTCCTTCACGAAACTTATCCTCCTGCAAAACAACTTCGTTGCACCTCCTTCCGACAATTTAAGGCACTAACTCTTCGAAGTTTTTACCACAACCTAGAGTCTTCAAAAAGACTCTTGCACGCACTCCTTGCGACAATTCTTCAAATACTTCCAAGTGTTTGAACCTCTTCGACTCTGCTCACTCCCCGTGACAGTAGTCCTTCAATAATTTCTCTCAGGTTGCAACCTCTGAGACTTCACTCGGCCTGCGCACTCCTTGCATGGCTCCTGTGCTTAAATTGCACTTCTGCAAGAATGAGAACAATGTTATCTCTCCTGAGCTTGCAGAGACGAATTCTGACTTCTGTCAACGCATACCTTGCGGACAATTTCACTGCACTCCTTGTAGGAAAACTCTTTCTCAGACAGAGAAACCATTGAAACTCATTCTTTACTCTCACTTTCTTCAGATTTCAGACATTCAACATGAAATCATACATTCATGCATCAAAGAAAATGCATAACAGAGAGTAAACAAACATATATCAATCAGCATGTGCAACACAGAAAGTAATTGGACACCATGAGCTTGAACTAAAGATCTTTGTATTAATCCAAAACTTCTGTACATGGGTTTTTACTCTACACAACTCTCTGCTTCTTCTTCTCTATGGTCTCTTCACATAATAATATTACAACTATACAATGAGGGTGTCTATATCTCATTTCCCTCCTCGCTCTAAACTGTCTAATCTAAGAATTCAAATCTACCTACTTACATTTACTAGCATAAATGCCTCGTAGTTCTTCAGACGAGAGCGGGACGCTCAAGGTCTGATTACAATCTACAAGTACGTTTTTTCTTAATTGTTTCATTTACATTTGGCGTATCAAAATTCAAAATATTTCAAACAATTAATCATGTGCAAAAATGCATTGGCGCTTGCCCCACTCTCGCTTGTTGTTGGCGATGCTCCTGCATCAGAGGCATTCCCCTTCCTCTAGTTCTTCTGGTTTGCTTGGTCAGACTTTGGTGGTAGCGACCGTGGCACTGGGTTCAACATCGATAATCTACTTCCATCCTTTAGGATTTGACTCAGAATCATAATCGACCTCTGACTTGGAAGCCTTCAACTCGGCCATGAGTGACTTCTTGGAGCAACATTCATTGGTGTTGTGCCAAGGAATTTTATGGTACTCACACCATTTTCCCGTGTCCTTCTTTGTCTTCTTGGTGCCCATATTGTGTTGCATCTTGGACGGATTTTCCTAAGGGTGGCCATCTCGACTCAGTCCCCTGATGTGTGGGTTGGAGTTTCCTTTTCCCTGCTTCAGTTGTGAGGGGTTTGGAGATCCAAACTCTTGTTGTTTCTTCTTAAATTTATGCTCGATCTTGACAACATATCTATAAGTTGTGCCCAATGAGGCAATGTCCAGAAACTCCATTTTTGTTTGAATGTATCTATGCAAACAACCACGGTATTTGAGCACCAGATGACACTTATCATATTTGATACCCAATTTGGTGTGTAGGGTATGGAAAATATTGGTGAAGTCTGGTACTGTCTGGTCCCTTTCTTGATGTAGGGTGTTCCATATGGTGTACTAGTCCTTGTAGCTTTCGACAGGGTAGTATTGTTCTTTAATTGCATCCCAGAAGGAATCCCATGTAGGGCCCACCACCAAAAATTGCAGATTCCTCCATGACCCTTTGCTCAGAGTAAGTATCCCACCAGTATTTAACATGGGGAATGGCCTTGAGGAGTGAAAAAGTGATCTTTTCCATATCAAAAAGATTGTGGACCGAAAAATACCCTTCAAGCATATTCAACCATTTATCTACAACATATACATCTATCAGTCCTTCAAATAATGGAATATCAAAATTTACCTGTACCTTAAATGGGGTTGCATGGCCTCCTGATGAAGATGATTCTCTTGTGGGAAATCGTCGAAGGATCTGCGCGAAGTTGTCCATCATTTCGTTCCTTTGTCATGTGTTGGCTTCCTCAAGCAACATTGTAATAGGATCTCCTGCTCCATCATATTTCTTTTCATCTCCCATGTGTTGTTGTCGGGCTCAGTGCGACCGATGTGGTAATGGATCGATTGGTTCGAGTCCCAACTTCTTGTACCCAACCCTTGTCAGGGACATCCACGAAGAAAAATAAATGAAGAGCAGACTTCTCTGATACCACTGATCCAGATTTAGGAGTGGAACAAACTGATTAATAGACTGAATACAATAAACACAGAGATAGGAAGCATAACACAAATATCCACTGAGCAATATCTTCTATTAAATAATGAAATAGGCTGAAACTATAAAACTGTAGAATTGAAACTTGCTCAAATGGTGGTAGCTATCTCTGAGAAGAGATGTGGCTGCTACGGACATTCGTCTAAGAAAAAAAATGGGTTACAATGAGGCTCTAGAGGGCCTCTACATATTACTCATGAATGCCAAAACCCTAGACATCCAAAAACCTAATCCTAGAAGGTGAAATGCCAAAAGTCATGTGGGCCCTATGGGTAAGTTGGTGTAATTTTGTACCTCAACTTCCTAGGGTCGTAAATTTTGCATATGACCTTCGTTTTAGGCACGTAATAGCATGTTGGAAAGGTCTTTCATATAAATACACATTCTTCCATCAGAATCTGACTCCGTCTATATTATGAATATGGCGAGTCAAGAAAACAATGCTTAGGGCCCCAAAACAGCCCTAGAAGTACAACAAGATCTACTGACATGAAAACATACAAAATAATCCAGTTGGATTAGGCGAGAGGCCACTCGTATCCACCTGGAGAATGTGTGAGGCTTCAGACAACCCCATAAGTGTAGAAATCACAATTATAAAGTAGTACAAAAAGACGTGTTGAATAAAAGATGGACACAAGGAGTCAGTTGGAATAGGTGGGTGGTCACCAATATCCACCTGGATCAATCCTCCCCCCTTAGGAAGTAATGGTATCCATTGTGTTTAGTTCCTCCATCAAGTGAGGAAACTTCTGATGGATTTGGCCCTCGGTGAGCAACTTTCCTTGGTGTAGGGGTTTCCCTGCCTTGACAACCCAATAAAGTTGGATTCGCTACTGGCGAGTGACCTTGATCTACGTGTCCACTATTTGATCAATGGATGCTTGTTCCATGTAGTCAGGGTTGAGCTTTGTTGGTGTTATTTGTTCGACGATCTGAGGTCCACATTGAATGCTGGATGCAGACCAAGGAAGGGTGGAGTGTTGAGCTCAAAAGCATTGCTACCCACAACCTTGGTGATAATGTAAAGCCCATAACGAAGTGGGCGAAGCTTTCGATGGGGCCCAACGAGATGCTTCTTTTGCAAATGTAACTAGACTTTTTCACCAACCTGAAACTAGTGTGGTACCCTGTGTTTATCATGGCGTTGCTTATACTTAGCATTGGATTTCTGCAAAATCTCCTGGACCTATTGGTGGATGTTATGAATCCACTCAATGAATCTGGTGGCTTTATCGATCGTAGAATGATCAGGGGAAGAGTCTATCTGTACGGTGGCAAGAGGAAGTGCAACATCAATGGGTCCCAAGGGTTGGAATTCCAGACCCACCTGAAATGGGTTATGACTGGTGGAACTATGGAGAGCCTAGTGGAAATGACATTCTTCTTGTAGGTTGTGAGGATGGCCATCTTCGAAAACCGATTAACGACCACAAACACATAGTCATTTTTCGTGCTTGGTGGATGGAAAACTAGACATGTAATCCATGGAGATGGATTCCCATGGCTTCTTTGGAATAGGAATAGGTGTGTATAAGCCTTGCTTCTTGATGGTCGACTTGGAAATAGCGCAGGCATTGCAACATTTGATATACTTGCTGACTTCTTGTCGAAGTTTTGGCCAATAAAAATGTTTCTAAGGAACGACCACAATTTTCTCTACACCAAAATGTCCTGCGACCTGACTGTAGTGGGCTTCCCAAATCAACTTTGCATGCTCGCTTGTAGGAACACAGAGATGGCCCAGGTGGAATAAGAGTCCATCCTAAATGTGAAAATCAGTGACAGTGGCACCTGTACCCAAGAGATGATATGTGGTGGTGAAGTCCACATCTTGTTGGTAAAGTTGGGGCCACTCTGTTGTTTCATGTCCACGGTAATGGAGCACAGTGGTAAGTGCAGCCACATAAGGCCGACTGAGGCAATCAGTGACTCGATTGGAGATATTTGTCTTATACTTGATGTTGACATGGAAATGTTGCAGGTAAGTGGACCACCTCTAATGGCGGTCGTTCTGCAATTTCCCCTGTGTCTGTATGAACTACAGAGGCTTGTGATCAGTGTGTATGATTGTCTCTATCCCCAAAATTTAATGTTTCCATTAAAGGAAGGTTTGTATAATGGAATACATTTACTTTTCATAGGTGGGGTATTTCCAGACAATATCAGAGAGTGTCTCACTATGGTATTCCATCAGATGCCCTTGCTAAGTGTGAACTACACCCACAACATATTCATATGCATCAGTCTCAATCTTGAATGGTTGTTGCAGATCAAGAAAGGAGAGGACTAGAGATGAGCACAAATGATGTTTCAGATATTTGAATGCTCATTGTTGCTCCTTCCCCCACATGAACTTGGCCCTACTATTTCCCATGGTCACCTAGCTGAGGGCCCATGAAATATGGGAGAATCCCAACATGAACCATTGGTAAAAATTGGCGAGTCCCAAGAAGCTCTGAATCTCGGTCAGTGTGGTCGGGGATGGCTAGTCACTAATGACATGGATATTAGATGGATCAACATGTACCCCATGCTCATCAACAATGTAGCCCAGGTATTGGACCCTGTTCATGCGAAAAGAGGATTTTTCCAAGTTGGCATAAAGCTTGTGTTGTCGCAGAGTGCTCAAAACCTGTTGAATATGCCACATGTGCTCCTCCCGCGTTCTGCTGAAGATGAGGATGTCATCCAAATATAATACCACAAAGGACTTAGTGAAGGGTCTCAATACATCGTCCATCAACCACATGAAAGTGGCTGGTACATTTATTAAGCCAAAGGGCATGACTAGCCATTCATAGAGACCTTCTTTAGACTTGAAGGTCGTCTTCTAGACATCAGTTGGTTCAATGGGAACTTGGTGGTAGCAAGACTTCAGGTCAATCTTGCTGAATAATTTTTACCCCTTGAGTTGGTCAAGAAGGTCATCAATCCTGAGAATGGGGTAGCGGTTCCTGACTATGATCTTGTTTAAGGCTCTGTAATCAATGCAGAGTCCCCAAGTCCCATCCTTCTTCGGCATCAGTACAATCGGGCTTTTGCAAGGGGAGGAGTTGGGTTTGATGTGCCTCTTTTGAAGCAGATCTTGGATCTGAAGCATGATTTCATCATTCTCCATTATCAAGTGTCGATAGGCTGGTCCATTACCTAGAGGTGCGCTGGGGGTTAGATCAATTGGATGCTTGACTTGACAGTGTGTCGATATTGTTGTAGGTGAGACAAAGATGTCTATGTATTCTTCCACGATCACGTCCACTTGATTCTGTTGCAAAGAGATACGTTGTGTAGAGGCCATGGATGTGGCAGCGAACTTCTAATTACTGTGAGCATGGATCACAAAGAATACCAACTTCCTATTCTGTGAAATGACCTTACTGCATTGCTTAGAAGAGATTAAAGAAATAGCAGTAGGCGATGCCACCTATGGGATCCTGTACAATTGTCTACCCAAAGTAATAATAACACTGTGGGGTATAGACTCATACACATCATTACGCTTCCACAAATATGGTTGTCCTAAAAGAACATCACAAAATTCAAGGGGAGAAATATCACACAGCAACTCATCTTTGAAAGGCTTGATGTCGTAGGGCAAATGGAACTGTTGGCTGATATAGAGATCTCTTCCTTGATGAAGCTAGTCGATGGTGTAGGGCTGTGGGTGTTGTGTCATTGGTAGATTCATCCGCTTGATGACCTCTACTAAAATCATTTTCTTATGACTACCTTTGTCGACAATGAAATGAATCAGAGCCCCCTTGACCCACATCTTCGAGTGAAAGAGGCGTTCCCCTTTGTCTAGTTCTCCTGGTTCGCTTGGACGGAATTTGGTGGTAGAGACCGTGGCACTGGGTTCAACATCAATAATCCACTTCCCTCCTTTAGGATTTGACTTAGAATCAAAATCAACCTCTGACTCGGAAGCCTTTAGCTCGGCCATGAGGGAATTCTCGGAGCGACATTCGTCGGTTTTGTGCCAAGGACTTTTATGGTACTCACACCATTTTCCTGTGTCCTTCTTTGTCTTCTCGTTTCCTATCTTGTATTGCAGATTGGATGGATTTTCCTAAGGGAGGCCATCTCAAATCGATCCTCTGCTGTGTGGGTTGGGGTTTCCTTTGCCCTGCTTCGACTGGGAGGGGTTTGGAGATCCAAACTCTCGTCGTTTCTTCTTAAATTTATGCTTGATATTGTCAACGTATCTATAAGCTGTGCCCAATGAGGCAATGTCTAGGAACTCCATTTTTGTTTGAATGTATCTATGCAAACAACCATGATATTTGAGCACCACATGACACTCAGAATATTTGATACCCAATTTGGTGTGTAGGGTATGGAAAATATTGGTGAAGTCTGGTATTGTCTGGTCCCTTTCTTGACGTAGGGTGGTCCATTTGGTGCATTGGTTCTCGTAGCTTCCAACATGGTAGTAATATTCTTTAATGGCATCCCGGAAGGAATCCCATGTAAGGGGAACCATAAAAAATTTCAGATTTCTCCACAACCCTTTGCTCAGAGTAAGTATCCCACCAGTCTTTAACATGGGGAATGACCTTAAGGAGTACAAAAGTGATATTTTCCTGATCAGAAAAATTGTGGACTGAAAAATATCCTTCGAGCAGATTCAATCATTTATCTACAACATACGCATCTATCAGTCCTTCAAATAATGGAATATCAAAATTTACCTGTACCTTGAAGGGGGTTGCATGGCCACTTGATGAAGATGCTTCTCTTGTGGGAAACCATCAAAGGATCTATGCGAAGTTGTCCATCATTTCGTTCCTTTGTCACATGAGGGATTCCTTGAGCAACATTTTAATAGGATATCCTGCTCCATCATATTTATTTTCATCTCCCATGGGTTGTTGTTAGGCTCGACGCAACCAATATGGTAATAGCTCGATTGGTTTGAGTTCCAACTTCTTGTACCCAACCCTTGTTGGGGACATGCACAAAGAAAAATAAATGAAGAGAAGACCGCTCTAGTACCACCGATCCAGATTTAGGAGCAGAACAAACTGATTAATAGACTGAATATAATAAATAGAGAGATAGGAAGCATAACACAAATATCCAGTGAACAATATCTTCTATTAAATAATGAAATAGGTTGAAACTATAAAACTATAGAACTGAAACTTGCTCGAATGGTGGTATCTATCTCTGAGAAGAGATGTGGCTGCTATGCGCATCCTTCTGAGCATAAAAATGGATTACAATGAGGCTCTAGAGGGCCTTTACATATTACTCATGAATCCCAAAAACCTAGACATCCAAAAACCTAACCCTAGAAGGTGAAATGCCAAAAGTCATGTGGGCCCTATGGGAAAGTTGGTGTAATTTGGTACCTCAACTTCCTAGGGTCATAAATTTTTCATACGAGCTTCGTTTTAGGCACGTGATAGACCATTGTAAAGGTCTTTCAAAGAACTACACATTCCTCTGCTAGACATTGACTCCGTTTACAGTTTGACTGGGTCGAGTCAAGAAAACAACATTTAGGGACCCAAAACAACCCTGGAAGTACAACAAGATGTGCTGACATGAAAACATACAAAATAACCCAGTTGGATTAGGCGAGACGCCACCCGTATCCACCTGGAGAATGTGTTAGGTTTCAGACAACCCTAGAAAACTCACAATTATAAAGGAGTACAAAAAGATGTGTTGAATAAATAATGAACACATAGAGCTAGTTGGAATAGGTGGGTGGCCACCAATATCCACATGGATCAGTTGTCTTCATACAACCTAGCACATTCGGCTTCCAAAGTCCTGATACCTTCCACTGCAGTGCTTATTGTCTCCTCCCTTTGGTCTCTTTCTTCTGGAGGTGTGCTTGGTGTTGTTTGTGTTTCTAACTCAACAATTTTTCATTCAAAATCCTTGGATGGCTTCTCTAATATTCACTACCTAATATTCCAATGAAGTATCCACTGCCATTGGTACCTCCATAATCTCTTTGCAAACCTTGTCAAACACTTGCATCACCTGTTCAACCTTCTGCGTAGTTGCATCCCTTTCCCGTTCAACTCTGTTGTAGTCAACGCGTATGCTGGAAATATCCATTATGGCCTTTGCCAATGCATCATATGTTTTTGTTGCACACATGTCCACTTCTTGCTCTATGCTCTCCTGCAACCCATGCAACATTTCTCTTGGTATTTGTGATAAGACTATGTCAAAGTGACTTAGTGCATGTGCTTTCTCCTGCATTTTCACCGATGGGAACTCAATCACCCATCGGTCCAACTTAATTGTTTGACGCTCCCCAGTTATCTTGTTTCCACTGGACTTGATGTGCATGTCGTTTGTCCTTCAATTGTTTTTTGCACAATTTCTATCTTGGTTTCTTCCATCAACTAGTGCAACGTAGTCATTTCTTCCTATATCTTTTTGTTCAATCCTTCTTGTTTCTCTACCATGCGTTGAAACACATTGTCAATGATCTCCTTAACTTTCTCCCCAAACCTTTCAAATTCATCTTCAATCAGTGCTAATGGACTCATTTCTTTGTATTCTTTCCACTCATTTTGATGCAACATTGATCTTCCTTGCTCTGTCTCTACGTATTTCCTCTTCTTTCCTGTGTCGTTTCTTGGGCCTTGTACTTCCTCAATCTTAGGATCTTGTGTTTCTATTTCTTGTTCATCCAATGGGATCTTCTAGTCTGGGTCCTAGTCCAACATATTATTTCTATGTGCTCCTGGGTTATTCAATAATTTGTCTTGACCCATTCCTTTCTCAGATATTTCTTTACTTATATGTACATATGATGACAGTCCACCATGAACTACAAAATCGATTTGTAAGTTTCTACAAATTGTGGAAAAATATGTGGTGTATCTTGGATACATTGCCTAATCATCTCCTTATACAGATAGAATTCAATATTTTTTTCATGTTGTCGTCCTTTGTACATCGTGTACCACAAGTTTTGATACTTGGTAGACAAACACGACTTACCTTTAATACCTATAAAATTTTCATCCTATGGTTCTTTCCATGTTGCTAACGTAATCAGAATGAACAACTAGGAATAGTGGAATTCCATACCTTTGTCCTATGCTTTGGTGCACCCTATCAGGAAATGGTTTAGCAAAAACGACGCCTAGATCATCATTAAACCTTCTGCACACTTCTCGACGGTAGCTATCATGTCTACAGGAACTTGGTCTTTCCTGCATTTTTTCAACAATTTGCATGCCAACGCTTGCATCTCAAATCATATTGTTGGATCACATATACTTGGCACATACAATCTATGCACACATCTAATTGTGTGGAATTTCTCTTTCATGCCCTTTGACAGAGCCTTCTTATGCTTTAT
Organism: Picea glauca; assembly: GCA_000966675.3. Classification (NCBI taxonomy): domain Eukaryota; kingdom Viridiplantae; phylum Streptophyta; class Pinopsida; order Pinales; family Pinaceae; genus Picea; species Picea glauca. The sequence continues at coordinate 170,694 of JZKD02S1674768.1, forward strand.
GTTTGCAAACACCAATGTAGAATCTTTCCCCTATGTCAGTAATCCCATGATCTGCACAATTAGATCTATGTTTATAGAAATCATCCTGTCTAACCACAAGTAGCCGCCAGGCACACAACTTAATAACATATTTACACATGCATTAATATCCTGGCTCCTACCAAAGTGTGGAATGCAAAATATATTCAATAGGCCAACTTGTTCCAACCCTATGGCCCATACCTGCGGCTCAACTACGAGCAGGTACGTCTTTGCATCGATTTTCATCTCCATGAAGTGCCTCGATGCAAGGTTGGGGAACTTCATTGTATATGTGATTTCATGGTACGTGTATTTCAGCTGCGACACCTTGCCAAGCATATCCTCATCAATGATTACCCCAGTTGGGATTTCAGGTGTTAGCGATATTTCTTGTCTCGGGACAAGAAATAGAAACAAGAAATCGAAAGTCCTGAATCCCTGAGAGTTAATAGGGACCGTCCATCTGGAAAGGATGCGTGGCAGGAGATCAGCGTTATCGGGGAGGGTCCCGACAGGGAAGCCTCCATCAGAGTTGAAGCCATCGGGATATCGGGGATCCCGGGGACGAGTGATTCGTGCACTTCAAAATTGTGATCCGCAAAACACCGATCGGTGGGGAGTAGCTGTCAATCATGGTGGGACCAAGAGGAGAACCATAGTGCGAGAGCCAGTTGTCAACTGGGCGGAGGTCAAGCTCATCGGAAAATCGGGGTTCTTGGAGGCGAAGGAACCGTTGCATCAAACATTGCAATATCGCGATACGCGATATCCCGACACCAAGAGTGTGGGGCCACAGAAGTCGATGGAGGACAGGTGGCAGGATTTCGCGATGGGGAACAGACCGTTGATAGGTCAATGGCCATGAGCCATCGGGGATCGGAGAATCGCGAGTCCGAAGGATGCATGCACATTGACGTCGCAAACCCCGAAACCCCGATGGAAAGCTATATGGCTGCGGTCATATGGTAGAAGGTCGCATGGACTGTTGTATAGCTCGAATGGGCTAGCGCATAAGGTGCATCGGTGAATCAGAAATCGTGGAAACAGTTTGCACAGGAAACGCCCAAGCGCATCACAAGAGAATCCCATTTTGTAGCAGCAAGTCAAGCGAGCGGGCGAAGTTTTTCCATCGGCGGCCGAGATCCGTCCATAAAAACGAATCGACGGTCATCGGGTTATCGGGACCGACCAGTTGCCCAGGGTTTAGCAAGGGGAAGCACCATGGTCCAAAACAAATCTAGACCGTTCGATCCAACGGGGACAGGTGGCATTCGGTCGACATATCGGGTATCGGAGTTTTGAGGAGTGGGTGCCCCTCGTTTCTTGCTTTTTCAAATCCCGAACCCTAAATTTATGATGGCGCCCAGAATCGGGCCCATGGTTTTGGCGCCTGGTCATCAAGAAGGAGGCCTGGGGAAGGGGTGTTTATGTTTTTCATTTGGCCACTTGGTCCCCGAAGCGTCAAACTAAATCGCAGAGGGAAGGCACAGTGATGTACCAGATGTCAATTCGATGTGGGCTAAATCTCAGTACCTGCTGAAGATTAATGAAGAAAAGAGAGGGTGGCTCAAACCTCACCTCGCTTATTTATTGTAGAGTATGGAGGTCCCAACCGAAAGTCTTCCCGGGAGGGTCCCCTGTACCATTTCTCCTCAGGGAAGCCACGTCGAGTCTTCAAGCCGCCCGAGGAACCTGCACACGCCAATTCAACATTCAAAGGGCTCAGCTACCACCCTGGCGTGAGCCATGCTGAATTAAAGAGGCATATTACAGGGGAACAAAGGACATATTTGATTGAGGAGACGTCACCCTTTGAAAGTTTTGAGACGTCTCCACTGGACGAAAGGAAGGGAAGAGTATATGTAGGCATTTTTTCCATTTTTGTAAGGATCGATGGTAGAGAGGAGCTCCCTACTGTAAAGTTTAACAGACATCCTAGTTTGTTGGATATGCATCTGTATTTGAGATATCTTGTTTTATGACAGACATTTTTTCTCACTCCATCTAATTTTCGTCTCATGCTTAGAGAGTTCGTGATTGACTGAGTCGCGCGAATTATTGCAGTTCTGTTATGATAAATGATTTATCGTTGCATTATTGTATTCTATGGTTTTCTGTATTTAAGTGCAAGAAGACCTTACGTTTGGATTCCTTCTTCTACAGTCTGTTACGAACCTGTCGTTTATAACAGACCTTCGCACTCTTCCCATATAAGTCTTCCGTCTGTTCACCCTTTACTACAACCCACTGTCTGAAGTTTATATAAGACCTCACTTACCTATGCATGCCTGGCCTAGTTTTGGAGTTGGAATGATATCGTTTTGAGTTGGCTTCCATTCGGTCACCCCATCTATAAACAAACTGTGACATAAAATTGATGGGCGTCGGGCTCTGCTCCCGCTAGCAATCCAGGAGTGACTTCCATTGCCAACATTTCTAGCACCGTTGCCGGGGATGAGGTTGAAGATTTTCCCTGGGTAGAACGACATTGAGCCTCTGATTCTGAAGGTGCATCAGACATCAGAGCCCTTAAAGATTTCTATTGTGCACCTAGCGACTCCACTTTGGCGACTCCATTGTTTCCACATCACTGTTTCAGCTGTGACTACTGTCAGCACACCTGAAAGCCGACCCTAAGGAGCTTTCTTGAGAAGGTTTCAGCAGCTGCTTTCTCAGTCTGAGAAGCTTCCTGGGGTAACAACAACATTAAGATCTGGCCTTTGATGGTGAACAAGGACCAGGCATATTTGAATCTGCGCATCTTTCACCTGGCAACTCCATGATTCAAGGATCGATTGGTGACTCCACTGGTTCGATATGGAGAAAATCCTTGCTTGCAGGTTTACTCCTTTTAATTTTTCTGCTATTCCTGGTTTTCCTAATGTTGTCCCCTCTCTGGATGAATGGGGCGATTATTTGTCGATATTTGGAAAGTGTGAAGAGGACAACCCTGCTCAGCACCTCAGTGATTTTCATGAACTCATGCGTCAGTGGGAGATACATCATGAGGATGTGTTACTGAAGATGTTCATGTTCTCGTTAGCAGGGGATGCGCGTAAATGGTACCATTATTTACCCTTTGCTAGCATTTCTTCACTCCATGGATTCCATGCAACTTTCACCACCTATTTTCAGAGGTTGTATCCCCCTGAGATAATTTGTCATAATTGTTGTGAGGGATACCACAAATCTATACAAGAGAAAGTTGTTTCTGACGTAAGTTGTGGGGAGGATCCTGATGACCTGGACCAGGAATCAATCCTTTCTCCTCCCCATTCTTCTGCTTCGGGCGGAGTTACGGAACTGATAAAATATCTCACTGCCAGATTTGACAGGTGGGAGGCTGAACAATACGCTGAGGATTTCCCATCCTTTGAAGCAGACGCCCTTATCAGCTCTACTGAGGGCGATTATGAAAAAAACTTTCCCACGGGATCTGTTTATGGTCATTATGAATCTAACCCATGGGAGAACCAAGAAGAAGAAATCCTCCCGGATATGATTATGTCTAAAGAAGGTTGTGATGATGAGAGCTGTAAGGATAGAAGACTGGGGGAGGAAGTTTCTCTGAGTGAACTAATGATATCTCTCATTGCCCAACATGCAAGGTTAAAATCTGAGGACAATGGGGAGGATTTTCCAGTCTTTGAGGCAGATGTTCTAGATGGCTCTCTTGAGGAGAATATTGAACATCCCGTAAGCGCATTAACATCTGTCCCCTGTGAGCTTGTTGTCTCAGAAAAAAATTATGAAGTGGTAGTTGGGGAAGAGGACTGTTCTCTTTTTCTTCACGAGATTTCCCATGATGTATTTACATTTGGGATTGGAAAGGAGGATCTGGAGATCATTCCTTTTTTGCAAGATGAAGAAGTCTGGTGCTCACCCAGCTTTAACGACTATTCAGTTGAGGAGCAATAGAGCCCCACATCACAGATTGATGACCTGGGTAGCAGCCAGCCCGTGTATGACAACTATGAATTAGGTTCTGAGCTGGACACCCAGAGCTTCCAAGAGAAGACTGCAGAGCCTTCTCCTCTGTTCACAAATGAAAGACAATGCAAGGAAATCAGCTCCCCTGAGCAACAAATTGAAAAGCAGAGCTCTCCCACAGGTCCTATCTATGATGATTATGACTGTGACCCCTGGGAGAGCCAAGAAGAGGTACCAGAAGAACCATAGGAGAAGTCGAAGATGCAGTTTACAGACTGCGCAGAGCCAGTCAGTGAGCAGCCACCACCTGAGATCAGTGAGCCCATTTCAGTTATTCACCTGCATGTTCTTATTAGAGATATTTGGCCGCGGGTGAACAACTATGTAGCAAAAGAGGCTATATTTCACCAATTCCTTGGAAATGGCCACTCATTCGATGACCCTGTCAGCAAATACATGGAGTGGCATTTCCCCTATGCCTTGGAGCTGCCCTATTTCATCTCAACTCCAGCCTGTAAGGAGGATTTGAAGAGTGTAGCCATTCTGCTGTCACGGTTACACCATCTGCTGGTGATCATCGACAGAAGGAAGGAGCTTCTATCCAGGAAGCTGCTTGAATGGCTATGGTGGAAGTTCTCCTTCACCTAGCCCATGTAAAATATTTTATTAGTTTAGGATTGTATATAAATAAGCTCCTTTGAGCATGTAGCTTTATTTTGTTACTTTTGTTTTTCGGCCTGTATTTTCAGCAGCGGGATGTTTTGAGCATGACTCCATAGCCCAATAGCAAGGCACTGAAGCTGCGGAAGGAGTTATTAGAGCATCGCAGGGACGACTCTATCCCCCATGGAGCCTAATGTTAGCGATATTTCTTGTCTAGGGACAAGAAATAGAAACAAGATAGCAAAAGTCCCGAATCCCCGAGAGTTAATAGGGACCGTCCATATGGAAAGGATGCATGGCAGGAGATCAACGTTATTGGGGAGGGTCCCAACAGGGAAGCATCCATCGGAGTTGAAGCCATCGGGATATCGGGGATCCCGGGGACGAGTGATTCGTGCACTTGAAAATTGCGATCCGCGAAACCCCGATCGGTGGGGAGAAGCTGTCAGTCATGGTGGGACTGAGAGGAGCACTGTAGTGCGGGAGCCAATTGTCAACTGGGTGGAGGTCAAGCTCATCGAAAAATCGGGGTTCTTGGAGGTGAGGGAACCGTTGCATCAAACATTGCGATATCGCGATACGCGATATCCCGACACCAAGAGTGTGGGGCCACAGAAGTCGACGGAGGACAGGTGGTAGGATTTCGCGATGGGCAACGAACCATTGACAGGTCAATGGCCATGAGCCATCGGGGATCATAGAATCGGGAGTTCGGAGGATGTGTGCACATTGACGTCGCAAACCACAAAACCCCGATGGAAAGCTATATGGTTGCAGTCATATGGTAGCAGGTCGCATGGACCGTTGTATAGCTCGGATGGGCTAGCGCATAAGGTGCATCAGAGAATCGAAAATCGGGGAAACAGTTTGCACAGGAAATGCCCAAGCGTAGCGCGAGAGAATCCCATTTTGTAGCAGCAAGTCAAGCGAGTGGGCGAAGTTTTTCCATCGGCGGCTGAGATCCATCCATAAAAACGGATCGACGGTCATTGGGTTATCGGGACCGACCAGTTGCCTAGGGTTTAGCAAGGGGAAGCGCCATGGGCCAAAACAAATCTGGACCGTCCGATCCAACGGGGATAGGTGGCATCCGGTCGACATATCGGGTATCAGAGTTTCGAGGAGCGGGCGCCCCTCGTTTCTTGCTTTTTGAAATCCCGAACCCTGAATTTCCGATGGCGCCCAGAATCGGGCCCATGGTTTTGGTGCCTGGTCATCAAGAAGGAGGCCTGGGGAAGGGGTGTTTATGTTTGTCATTTGGCCACTCGGGCCCCGAAGCGTCGAACTAAATCGCAGAGGGAAGGCACAATGATGTACCAGATGCCGATTCGACGTGGGCTAAATCTCAGTACCTGCTGAAGATTAATGAAGAAAAGAGAGGGTGGCTCAAACCTCACCTCGCTTATTTATTGCAGAGTATGGAGGTCCCAACCGAAAGTCTGCCCGGGAGGGTCCCCTGTACCATTTCTCCTTAGGGAAGCCACGCCGAGTCTTCAAGCCGCCCGAGGAACCTGCACACGCCAATTCAACATTCAAAGGGCTCAGCTACCACCCTGGCGTGAGCCATGCTGAATTAAAGAGGCGTATTACAGGGGAACAAAGGACAGATTTGATTGAGGAGACGTCACCCTTTGAAAGTTTTGAGACATCTCCACTGAACGAAAGGAAGGGAAGAGTATATGTAGGCATTTTTGCCATTTTTGTAAGGATCGATGGTAGAGCAGAGCTCCCTACTGTAAAGTTTAACAGAAATCCTAGTTTGTTGGATATGCATCTGTATTTGAGATATCTTGTTTTATGACAGACAGTTTTTCTTGCTCCATCTAATTTTCGTCTCATGCTTAGAGAGTTTGTGATTGACTGAGTCGCGCAAATTATTGCAGTTCTGTTATGATAAATGATTTATCGTTGCATTATTGTATTCTCTGGTTTTCTGTATTTAAGTGCAAGAAGACCTTGCGTTTGGATGCCTTCTTCTACAGTCTGTTACGAACCTGTCGTTTATAACAGACCTTCACACTCTTCCCATATAAGTCTTCTGCCTGTTCACCCTTTACTACAACTCACTGTCTAAAGTTTATATAAGACCTCACTTGCCTATGCATGCCTGTCCTAGTTTTGGAGTTGGAATGATATCGTTTTGAGTTGGCTTCCATTCGGTCACCCCATCTATAAACAAACCGTGACATAAAACTGATGGGCGTCGGGCTCTGCTCCTGCTAGCAATCTAGGAGTGACTTCTGTCGCCAACATCGGGCATCACCAATTCATACTTGGCCTCCTTATTTAACTTTACTGGTTTGGCATTGTCCTTCCTCGATGGAATGTACTCCCTTGGAAACGTCGGCTCCGATGAGGATGCTCTCGGGGTCTCCTCAACCTCTAGTAGTGTTGTTGCTTCTCTAGTTAGACCTTTCTTTTGTTTCGATGTTGCTACCTTTGGCGGTGCCATTTCTACAATATTGTTACCCATGACAACTCCTTCGTCTCTATGGCATTTCTTTGGGCTCTGTAAAACTTCTTCTCTCGACTCTCTCTACTTACTTCAAACTCCCAAATAACCATAACGTTGGCCCATCGAACCCTCAGTGGATTTTTTTCCCCCTCGATAGTTGTCCATCTACCATCACGCCCGAATTAACTGTCTAATCCAGTAGTCTTGTGCAAGCAATACCTGCTCTAACGCTGCATTAATTGCAAATCTTTCGCTCAATTTTTTCCTTGATTTTTCATCTTGTCACGATATCCACCGACGCTTCCCATTTATGACTCCACGTCTTCATGATTCCTAGCAATTACTTCGTTTTACCCATAGTTTCCACTCTTCAATGCTTTAACTATCTCTCTGCTTCTTCTTTTGCACAATTGTTCCGTCTTCTTTGTTCGTTCACTCCACAATCTTTGCTTCTAGGTGCAATTCACTTTTTCTACGTGATCCTTTATTAACGCATAACTCACTTCTTCTGCGTAGTTACTCTTGTTGTGTATGTAACTTGCTTCCTCTTCGTTCTCATATGCAACATTATCTAGTTTAATTTTTGTTCTGAACTATCTTAACTTCTTGACCCTTGATTAACACTTCAACTTTTTGTTTCTTACCTTTATTACTTTTTCTTTTTTTTGGTCTGTTTTTTTCTTTTTATTAATATAATACACTACTATGGTACATAGATCAGTCTAATGTGCAGACCATTGACCGTCCCTATAATGTGTCATGCAGATCCCCTCAACAGGGTGAGCTATTAAAATTCACGTCTTGTGAATTTAGCTTGTTTGTTATTCTTTGTGTGTCTCTACTCTACACCTTTGTACCGCCTTCTTAATATTTTATTAAACACTCTGCCCTGATATGTTTCTTCATCTATGATCAATGAGAATCTAATATGATTTCAAGTTTTTATCCAAAGCTTTGATTCAAAAAGTTCATACCAGTCCTTTAGAAAATATGAGGGCCACTGTGAATTACTGTATGTATATGTGAATGTTTTTATTTTAATCAGATCAGATTGGGCTCCCTCGATTATACTTCTAAGTTATATTTAGACGGTAAAACCATTATCTTGGATTTCAGAATTTGTTCATATGGTTTGGAGCATGGGTCACTAAAATTGAAAAAAAGAAAATCCTAACAAAATCATGTCGGAATTTTATCACCCATATTGCCTTTCAATTTAACCACTATTGCGCTGAATCCACCACCAAATTCTTATGTTGAGGATAGACTAT
>JZKD02S1674768.1:179134-202921 GCA_000966675.3 Picea glauca
AGTAAAATTCCCCGCTCAATAAGAATCAAAATCCAAACGCCAGACAAAGCTCAGTAAATAATGAATTAGGTGAAAACTAAGAATATTAAAATGATATTATATTTTATGATAAATTTAATAAGAATTTGTTAATTACTTTTAGTATAGGTAGTTGAGAGGAATTTGTTATATTTTTCATTTAGATTTAGTTCTATGAAGTGATATATTAAATTCATAATAAGTGTATATTGTTATAATTGACCTACCCTAAAACCCATTAACTCATATTTAATCAAGTACTCTTTGACCATATTAACTCATATTTAATCAAAGCCCATATTAACTCATAATAAGTACTCTTTGATCCTATTAACTTATAATAAGTACTCTTTGACCATCATATTTAATCAAAGTCCATACAAAATGGTTTGACTAACATTTTACACAAAATATGAATGACCATTAAATTTCAGTTTCCATGAATCGAAGCATTTTAATATGTTTCAAATTCAACAAAATGATAAATCAAAAGCTACATCAATTTGCTATACAATTATTTAGTAGCATTATAGATTTATTGTTGCCACGGTCTCATGAAATCACCAGAAATTAAAGACAGTAGAGATGTTGATTCAAATCAAAAAGTATTCTCCGATTGTTTTCCTCCCAGGCACCCCCTCACATATATATAGATACAAATAAAAAATAGTAGCAGATTAGCAGATTGTCTTCCTTCCTATATATATAGATATATTAAAAATCATTTTATTGATAGTGTAAGATATTGTAATGGTGTGGTTTCAGAATATGTTTGGGATATATTTACTGATAGTGTAATATATTGTAATGGTGTTATGTGAGAATGATTGATTTATCTTATGATATTTTGAAATTTTTAAATATAAGATGAAATCAAGTATTTAGAATTATTTAGAATGGTAGGAAAATTGAGTTTTATTATAATTAGAAAACATAATTGTTTATTTAATTATTTTAAGTATATATTAAAATTCATCATTTTATTTATAAAAAAAATTATATTGTAATATGTTGTAATGCATTTAAAATAAGCATTTTGTATCTAGATAATTTGTATTTAGATAATTATCTGGATTTTTTTTTTTATAGCCATGGAGTATGAGTGAAATAATTTGTATACCCATCCCGAAGGATGCTTCTTTTGAAAGGCCATCAATTAACATGTTCACGTCCTTGTATATATGAGACAAAGAAATGTGTGATAAGAATCTCCTTTGTTGTTGTATATTATCAAATAATGGTGGTAAATTGAAATTTATGAGTGATGCTTCTTTTAGTAATCATTGGATAATCATAAGTGAATCCCCAAAAAAACCTTAAATTATGTGAAAGTTCACAAGAATTATTAGTTTCCTGCCCTATCCCAACTTTGAAATCTCTATTGTGCTTGAGGAGAGATAGAAGTTTCATCGTGCACCTCCTTTTGGAGGATTCCATTCAGAGGCACCATCAAAGTATTCCCAAGGAATGTCCTTATTGATGACTTCTTCTTTTATACCCTTTTGTTTTTCCTCAACCCATGGATAAGCGTTTAGGATATTTAGAGACCAGATTGCACATTGCACATTTGAGAGGTAGAGTCTCCTTTCCTTCAAATAGCTTTAGGTTTCCAATGAGCCATATTCCCAAAGATATATTGAGTGGAAGAGCTCTAATATTCTTTGTGTCCTTGTTTGTATACCAAGACCCGAAGGCTTCTTCAACATTTCCTCTTTCCTATACATTCTTTAACCATATCATTCTTCCGACTTCTTTCCACATCTCTTTGGAAAATGAACAAGTTAAAAGTAAGGGATTTTTTCGCTACTTGTTGGCATAAGCTACACCATCCCGAGCTAAAGTTTTTTTTTTGTAGTACCTCATATTGTTTAAATCCTTACTCTGGTACCTAGGTATCTTGTTATTTAGTGATTTCCTTACTGCAAATCTAGTTAGCAGCTCACAGAACAAAAACACATTGCTAGAATATTTAACTCAAATAAAGATAGTGGAAGCAATACTGGAAACCAAATCATGCACACATAAAAATTAATATTTTTGGGTAGATATCCTTGGAAAAACTCGGGAGGGAAAACCAATATTGAGATGATTCTATTATGATAAAATCAGGGCTCTCATAATAGGGATAATGGTCCACTGAGAGAAATACAACTACAAAAAAACTTGGCAAAGTCTGTTTTTTTGTACGACCTAGATATGACATGCTTTTCAAGGTGTACACACCTTTCCTTAAGCAAACCTACGTATACACATTTCTCTCCACTGAAACTTGCATACAGGACCTCAAGGATTGTATGGAAAACTATGTACGACTAGACCCTTTCTTTTGGTTTCACTATGTTGAAACTCACTTGTGACTACCTCTCTTCTCTCTTCTCCTTGACTTGATCTCTAGATGGAAGTCCTTCTCAACCTATCCAACATCTCCTTGAGTCACGGTCTTTCATGATCCAAGCTCTGAGCAAAATTCCTTCTCTACTCTCAATAATATCAAGTGTCATATGTCTTCTCCTTCACCCTAGCCTTGTTTTTATAAGTTTGAGTTATGACCTAACCCTAATATCCAAAGTGATCGACGATTGAGATTACTTATCACCTCACTTGAGATCAATGGATAATATTGAATGGTAATTACTTTTAGCATTTCCTTAAATAACTCAATTAAATAATAAAAACACTTTACTTTAATAATTCTTTTAAATAAAGTAAAATATACACACGTCTAGACACTTACACTTGTGCGGAAATACATATCTGTTGCTACCATACATCAACACTCCCTCTTAGCAAGGAAGGTATTCTGTACCACTCCAAGTTTGTCTTTGAAGAAAAGAAATTTCCCTTTAACCAAGGGTTTGGTCATAATATCTGCAACCTTCTCATCTATGGAAATATACTAAAGCTTGATTGCTCCCTTCTGGATCCTATCTCGAATGAAGTGATATCTGATCTCTATATGCTTAGACCTGTCATGGAATACTTGATACTCCGAGAGTTTGATACAACTCTGATTATCACAGTATATCATCGTAGCCTCCAACTCCCGATCAAATAATCTTGTAAGCAATTTGTGAAGAAAAATGGCTTCACAACTATCCATACTCTTTGTCATATACTCCAACTCTACTGAAATGAGTGCTACAGAAATATGCTTCCTGTTGAACCAAGTAATAACTCTTGATCCCAAGATGAAGAAACACCCTGAGGTGCTCTTTCTATCTACTTCACTCCTTTCCCAATTTGAGTATGTATATCCCTACAAATCCCCTCCATATCCTCCAATATACCTCAATCCATATTCCATTATACCTCTAAAGTACACAAGCACATGCTTCCCTGCTATTCAATGCACCTGCCTCTACTCCACCATGAACTGATTCAAGGTGTTTACAAAAAAACATATATTTGGCATGGTATTTTCCAAATACATCAAGGACCCTATCAACTGGATATATATCCTAGGATCCACGAACTATGAATATGAAGTGATAACCTTCGTTAGATTGGTAATCATAGGTGTATCCATTGGTCTACAATCCTCCATCCTAAATCTCCTCAAGATCTCAACTGCATACTTCCCTTGACTAAGGAAGATCTCTCATGATACCTACCATACCTCTAACCCTAAGAAATAATGCATCAATCCAATGTCCTTCATCTCAAAATCAATATCCAAATCTACTTTTCACCCTGCAATAATCTCCTGTTCACCTATGAGAAATAAATCATCTACGTAAAAAACCAATATGAGTGAATATTCCTCAACAAGTATGAAATACAAGTTAGGATCCTCCTCACTCTTGGTAAATCCTATATTCTACAGGTATACGTCGATCTTGGAATACCATTCCTTGGGTGCCTATTTGAGTCCGTACAAAGATTTCTTAAGCCTACACACATGAGACTCCCTCCCATGTACCTCAAATCCCCGAGGTTGTTCTATGTGTACTTCCTCCTTAATGATCCCATTGAGGAAAGTTGTTTTCACATCCATCTGATGTATCCTCCATATCATAATTGAAGAAAAATAAATAACAACTTGAATAGAAGCATACATAGAATCTGGAGAAAATGTCTCCTCATCACTCCCTCTTTCTGGGAGAACCCTCTTGTCACAAAGCTTGCTTTGAAATTCTCGATGCTACCATATGAAACATACTTTATCTTGTAAAGCCACCTGGAACTCACAATCGACTTCCCCACTGGTCTTGACACTATGTCCCAAACATCATTCCTCATAATAAAGGTGTACTCCTCTACCATGGCATCTTGCCATACCTATTGATCTAGTGCTTCCTCGAAACTAGAAGGCTCAACATCAATGATGATACTCACAAGTTCCATATAGTTTGTTAAGACCTAAATCGTAGCACATTACCCCTTAATTGAGGCATATTACATTAGTATTTTTATTTTATTTATGTCGTCTTAGGTCCATTAGTTGTAATTGAACCTCCTAGTCTCCTATATATAACAAGGAGACCTTTTCATTTGGAATCATCTTGTATTTATGAATTCATATGATGTATAAGGAGGTTTCCCCCTCGAAGAGGATTATTATCTGAAATTATCTCTTTTTCAAGGCATTGAGTACTTATTCTTATTTTCTTATTTTATTTTGATATTTGGTTCTTAACATTTGGTATCAGAGCTAGACAATCCACGAGACTGGCTTCTTCAAAACAAGTCTTGTTGAAATTTTTGCTACAACTTTTTTTATGGAAGGTTTCAGGATCTTGAATTTATATGGTGTAGAGGATACATATAGAGATAAATTGGGTCCAAATTTCATATCTTGTTTCATTATATGTTTGGAAATACATTATGTTCAAGTTAGGGTTTTTGACTAGTCCTGAAACTAGTCTGAAACATGTCTTCTTGGAATTTTCACTCCCAATTGTTTCGGCTTGGTGGTTATGAAATGTTAAATTATGAAGAAGGAATAGTGAAGTATCATGTGTACAAATTTCATCCCTTTATTCGATGTACTCTGAAATTTATTGTCTGAGGAAATTATGGTTTTTGGTTGGTCCAAATTTCAATCTAAAACATGCGTTCTTGGGAAAATTGTTATATTTGAAGCTACTGACCTCCAAATTGAGTTAGACCTATTCCATTGGTTATAGTATGGACCAAAGTTTTACTGGTACAAATCTCAAGTTCGTAAGTGAATAAAGTGACACGTGGCAGTTCGTATAGGTTCTCTCTCCCTAAGGGAAAAAAATCAACACATCTTGGGAAAATTATCATAAAATTCTCTTGGAGAATCCAATCTTGGTCTAAACTATGGGGTTGGAAAGAAGACACATCATGATACCTAAGGAAAAAATTTTAGACTCAGAAGGGCCAAAATTGTATAGCTATAGTAGAAGAAAGGTCGGCTAACATAATAGTCTCCAAATGGGGGTTTTAAAAGGTGTTTTTTTTTGTTTGGAATTTTGCATATATTTTGACTATAAGATCCAATTGGGGTGATTCAAAAAGTGGAATAAAGCGGGATAAAAGGAGTATCACATAAAATTGTGAGACTATTAGGGATTTTTAGGTACATACATATTTTGACGTCTCTAAATGTAGGATCTGTCATTACTTGCCAACACTACAACCCAGGGACAATGTGGTTCTTCCACGTACATGCCACCAAAAAAGGGAACTTCTACACCAAATAAACCCTCAGAAAATCCTACTTGGAATCTTGATGAAGGTGAAGAAATGCGCAAGGACATAGATGATTTGGAAAAGAAAGTAGTAACAAAATATGAACTACAAAGGATGATGGATTCAACTAAACCTAAGCTAGAAGCGATGATGGATACTAAGATGGATGGATTAAAAGGGTAGATCATGGAAGGGTTGAAAAGTTTCTAATAGAGAGGCCACTTGAAAGTGACAATGTATCCCATGAAATTCATGATAAGGACACAAGGAATATGAATCAATACTGGAGAAACTTCATCTTTGGGTTGATTACCAACCACTTTCCTAAGATCGATATGAGGAAGTTTGATGGAAAGGATCCAATAAAATGGATACTCCAAATGGAGCAACGCTTTGATCTGCATGATGTACCACACACACAAAAGGTACGAATTACATCCTTATATTTAGAACCTAATCAGTTTATGTGGTATCGATGGATTTGTTCTCACAAATTACTTGTCACTTGGACAATTTTCAGGGAAGAAATGATAACACACTATGAGGATACAAGGAGAAATACCTTCTTCAACGAATTGATAAATCTCAAGCAAAAGGGTTTAGTTGTGGAGCACATTGAGAACTTCCAAAGATTGAATATAAAGGTAACATATATTCCAGATGAGCACCTGATTGATGTCTTCATAGGAACTTTAAATATAACATTCAACACGAGGTTCGCCTTTGGGAACCCAAATCATTGGAGAATGCGTTTAGGATGGCGAGAAATCTTGAAATTAAAAATATGGCTATGTCTACTAGAAGGACCACCCCTAATATCTATTGACAGAACAATGTTCCTTCTTCTAAACCACCTCGACCTAAAATGTTGACACCTCAACAATTGGAGGAAAGGAAAGCAAAAGGTTTGTGCTTTAATTGTGACAAAAAGTACAGTAAGGGACATAAGTGTGGTGAGAATAAATTATTCTACATAGATTGTGAAGTGGAAAACTAACAAGAACAAGAAACATCTCAAGATGAATATGTAGAGATTTCCTTTGAAGAGATGACTCCCACCATATCATGTCATGCATTGGCTAGAATTAGAACTCCTCAAACCCTCAAGATCAAAGGATATATCAAAAATAAAAAAGGTAATAATGCTTATTGATTCTGGTAGTACTCATAATTTCATTCACTATAAATTAGAAAAATCTCTCCATTGATTTATATATCTAGCACCAAAATTTTAGGTGATGATTTCAAATGGAAGAACTATCAATTGCTTAGGAAAATGATATAACATCAATATTACTAAGGGGGAATATGTAATGAATATTCCAATGATTTCTATACCCATGGGTGGTGTTGATGTCATACTAGGGGTCCAATGGTTACAATCATTAGGAACAATGGCTCTTAATTTTCAATAAATTTTCATGAAATTTTCATTGGAAGGAAAGGAATCTAAGTTAAGGGGTATCACAGGGAAACCCAGTAAGGTGGTAAGATCTAATGGCATGACACAATTATTGAAAAAGAGACATCATGGTGTAATTGTACAAATATGCTTACTAGATGTTCACAAATCGAAGCCATTTATTCCCCTAGATCTCCAAGGGATCATTGATAAGCATTCCAAAGTATTTGAAGATATTCCCAGAGGTATTCCACCCACTTGCGATCATGATCATGATATTCACTTAATTCCTGGGAATGTTTCTCCTAACATCAGGCCTTACATATACCCTTATGCCCTGAAGAGTGAAATTGAGAGTATGGTTGAAGAAATGTTAGAGGTTGGCATTATTAGACCTAGCCAAAGTATTTACTCTGCAACGATGGTAATGGTACTCAAGAAAGAGGGATCATGGCATATGTGTCTAGATTATAGAGAGATCAATAATATCACCATTAAATACAAGTTTCTCATTCCCGTCATTGATGAATTGTTAGATGAACTACATGGAGAAATCTACTTCACCAAGTTGGATGTTTGTTCAGGGTACCATCAGATTAGAATGAAGGAAGAAGATATCCCAAAAACAACATTCATAACTCATGAAGTCCATTATGAATTTTTGATCATGCATTTTGGCCTTACAAATGCACCTTCCACATTCCAAGGGTTGATTAATTCCATTTTCAAGCCCTTCCTTTGAAAATTTGTGTTATTGTTTTTTGATGATATAATAATCTATAGAAAGTCTTGGCAAGATCATGTTCGACATGTTGACATGGTGCTACAGATACTAAAGGAGAAACAACTATATGACAAACCATCCAAATGTTTTTTTGGGGTGAAGGAGATAGATTATTTGGGTCATATTGTATCTCATGAAGGTGCCAAGGTGGACCCTAACAATATTAAATCCATGAGGGACTAGCCAATTCCCAAAACATTGAAGAATATTAGAGGATTTTTGGGTTTGACAGGTTACTACCACAACTTTGTTCAAAACTATGGAGGAATAGAAGCACCTTTAAATACATTAACTAAGAAAGATGCATTTTCATGGAATCCATAGGAAACTCAAGATTTTAAACAAATAAAAGAGGAAATGTGCAAAACTCCCATCTTTACCACACCAGACTTCAAAAAATCCTTTATTGTGGAATGTGATGCCTCGGGAAATGGCATTGGTGTTATTCTAATGCAAGAAGGAAGGCCCCTTTCTTTTGAAAGTTAGACAATCAAGGGAAAGGACTTGCACAACCCATTTATGAGAAGGAAATGATGGAAATACTACATCCATTGAAGTAATGGCGCCCTTAGCTAATAGGTAGGCACTTCATGGTCAAAACAGATCATGACAGTCTTAAATACTTCTTGGAACAAAGACTATATTTAGAAGAGCAAAAAAAATGGGTGACCAAGATGTTGGGTTATGACTTTGAAATCATCTACAAAAAAAGGAAGAAAAATGTTGTGGTAGATGAACTCTCAAGAAAGAATGAAGATGTCGAGGCATTTATCTATGCTATCTCTATCATCAAACCTGATTGGATAACATAATCAAGGGATGAATGGAATAATGACGAAGAAATGTGGACTGTCATTCAAAGGTTTCAACAGGATTCTAGTGCATTTGATACATTTATACTTGTTGAGATCTTGTCCAAGTTTCGACCAATAGAAATGTATTTGCAAAAAAACCACTATCTTTTCCATGCCAAAGTGTCTTGCCACCCGACTATATTGGGATTCCAAAATCAGCTTCGCTCGCTCGCTTGATGGAACACATATATGGCCTAGATAGCACACCATCCCCTCTTGAAGATGAAAATTAGTGACAACTATGTTTGCGCCCAACATCTAGTAGGTGTTGGTGAAGTCAAGATCTGTCTCATAGAGGTGGGGTGATGCAAGAGTGTTGCTCCACCTTAGCAATGTGATAGCATTCCATCACATCAACGCGCATTTTAGAGATGGATAGGCATTAATCCTCCCATTTTTGAATTTGAAATATAATCCTATACAAATTCATGTTGTAAGCTCGAGTGAAAACCAAGCCACATCGCTGAACAGACAAAAGATAAGGTCACCTTTAATGGCTGATAGGTTGATGGATCTAGGTTCAATTTAGACTAGATGGCCATTTATGAAAACTTCAATGTAATAGTTGAGGTTAGGTGAGAGAGTACGAGCTCATTGAGCCCTCTTTTGTAAGGAGATCTTGCATCAGATTTCATGATGAGAGTTAGGAGACTTGAGAGAGAGATCTCGGGTAGAGAGAGGTATTAGAAGAAGAAGAACTCAGGATAGAGTTATAATAGGAGAAAGAACTGAGACTTTGTCTTAGTCCAGTCTATGTACACATTTGTAAACAAACATTCATCTTAATATGAAGAAAAACAGTTTTTCCTGTACACCACATGTTTATAAATTATCTGTATTATGTGAATGTTATCTGTGTGTTAATGTGTTGTAAATGTATGATAGGTTTCATATGCAGTCGGAAGATAAATTACTTTATCTTTGGTTGAGTTTGAAGTATCATTTTGTTTTCTTTAGGCTATGTAAGGAGTGCACAATAGAACATTTGAGGTTCTGTAGCCAACGTAAGGAATGTGCATCTGAACTCTATGGAGTCAGGAAAGAATGTGCCAGGAGGGCACACCAGAGTGATAAGAACTCAAGGAGGAACCTCAAGGTTACTAAATACCTTAGAGGAGGAATATATGTAGAGAAGGCACAATGAGACAGAGTTACTGAACACTCTGTAAGGAATATCTCTGCAAGGTGTGCATCGAGAAAGGAGAACGCTACGAGGGTGAGAAGAATTTATTTCCAAGAAATCCTTCGGATCTAAGTTTGACGAAATCCCATAAATGTAAGGAGTGCATGAGAGATTGATACCTTTGAAGGAGGGACAAGCTCAGAAGAGATAACACAAAGAGTGTGTGGGTGCTAGACTTATTCTAAGTCTTAAATCTCATGAGAGATAGCGTTTTCAAATGTTCAAGCGAGACCCAGATGTCGGGTTCGCTGGATAAAGTTCAAAGGCCAAAACAAATATTTGAACACTTTCAAAATATTCTAAGTCAAGAGAAGGTGGAAGCTTAGGAGGAGGAGTGACAACAACTGTTATATTGGTTGTGGGAAAGGAGACTTGACCGTTAGATCAACATCTAGTGACATAAGGAAGCGTAGAGGAGGAAACATATCTCAAGCATTGGATCTAAGCACAGAGGATAAGTCGTCGTCTGATCACGTGAAGGTGCGCGAGCTTTAATTCTTTGTGTACACACAGGAGGGTGGAATATCAAAAGTCCCAAAGTCATTTGGGACCTCCATCATTTGGGAGGACGCGTGGTAGAAATCCATCAAGTTCAGGTGAAGGTGCTCCGGGAGGAACGAGCGCACAGATGGTTGAAAAACTCAAAGCCCGAAGAGAAGAGAGACGTCGATCTGCAAAGGGACACTTGTCAATAGATTGCGAGCTCCAGGTAAGTTGTAGTGAGGTTTCAGTTGAGAACTGAGATCGTCGAAGCCCGAAGAGCCAAAGAAAAGATGGACTGTTAGATCCAGGAGGGCACGTGGCAAGAGATCGTGAATTTCGATTGAAGTCACTCTGGGAGAACGTGAAGGAGAAAGGTTTGACATCGCGGAATATTGAACATTTGAAGAGAATGATAGTCATTGATCTGGAAGAGGACAGGTTTCACTAGATCGTGGACTTCGGAGGATTCTACTACAGGGTTTTTATGGAATGAAGTTTCAGAAAGTTCCAAAGCACCGAAGGCCAAAGTGGTTAAGGGTTGTTGATCCCAAAAGGATCATGTGGATCGTTGATCTACGAAGGGACACATGGAGGACAGAGATTCACTCCGTTAGACAACCATTGAACAATCATTGGATCAAGAGAGGACAGGTGTTAGAAGATCCAACACTCCGAAAGATTTCACTTCAGAGATTTGTGGTTGTTGAGATTTGAGAATGCCGAAGGCCGAAATCCCGGAAATGATGAGAGTTGTCGATGCGAAGGAGGACATGTGGTGCCAGATCTAGGACTTGGGAGGAAAGCGGGGGAAGGATAGGTCTGAAGACCCGGAGAGGATCTCAATCATTGATCGAGGAGGGAGTGGAAGGACCGTCGGTCTGATTGAGGAGGCCAAATTCTCGAAGCAGGAGCACAACCGTTGATTGGGGAGACACACGTCAATAGATATTCCACTTCGGGAGATACTCAGTCAGCAAAGGCTAGAATTTGAGAATCGAGATCCATGAAGGCCAGATTCATGGAGGGAATCCTAGCCATAGGTTCAGGGAGATAGGTGGCAATAAATCTTTCACTCCGGCTGATTTCCATATGGAGGAAGCGAAAGTTTGAGAGTTAAAACTCCCGAAGACCGGAAAGCTGGAACCAACGGAAGCCGTTGATTTAGAGGGTTGTTACGTGGTGACATATCATGATGGTCTGAGATCGTGTGTGAAGGGAGAAGAGTTCGTAGATTGGACAGTTGGCCAGAGACAGGTAAATATTCAATAACAATCATTGATCAAGAAGTAGCGCTGAGAGGTCGAAGATCGATGGTGGAGAAGAATTGTGGGGGCAGGACAAGCTCGAAAGATAATATTTCTTGAGTGGGATGCAATTTCAACCACTGTTTTGATGAAGGGATACGTGGCAGCTGGAGGTGAATTGCGGGGCGAAATGTGGGTTGGTGTAAAATACTCTTTCTCATGCCTATAATCGCATAGTTCTGCAAGGTTATAGCTCATGGATATATTGAAGGGAGGGGATAGTGTAAAGGAGTTAGCACTCGAAAATTGAAGAGCGCCAAAGTGCGCAGACAAAGGGTGTGGGTATTCAAAGGACCTGTGCCTAAAGAGGAAAAAGGGAACTGTGTATATTTGTTTTGGGTTTGATTAGGAGCCGAAGAGTCGATCTAACTCAGAAGAAGGAAAGATCAAGAGATTGGGAGGTCGTGCAACCCCACGAAGGAAGGGGGTCTGCATCAGGTGGTATCAGAGCACATAATTGATTTCTGTAGGCAAAGGAGGTAATATGATGAAATCAAGTGGTATCATAAGGCTAGAATTTGTTGCAGACAACAACCAAAGGAGAGACGGTGAAAGGAGATGACCTGATAACATCAGGTGGTATCACAAACAAAAATTTGTCTATAGACAGCGGGTGAAAGGAAGGTAGAGTGTTGATGCTCTGTAAGATGTATGTTGCACACGCACGACAACAACACAAATTTAAACATCCAAGTGAGTTGTAAGAGAATATGGACATGCTCTCGGATGTAGAGTAATCCATAGACTTGTCAGGAGGGAAAGTAGAAGGTGAAAATGGATATTGAAGGCCATGAGCATGGTCGAAGGAAATACCACAAGAAAGAAAGAAATCCAGAGATGGATCCAGAGCTTAATGAGATAAGAGAAAGGATGGAAAATCTAGCATTAAGGATACAACAAGAGGCAAAGGTACATTGGAGGTACGAATGTATTGTGAAGAGGAAGGCAAAATGGCATGTTCAAAAGTTGTTGGCCAGAAAGAAACAACAAGAGTTGAGAAGGTGGCTAAGGGAATTAGAAAACCTCAGTGACGTAGAGGAGGAACTGGTTCACATCTATGAACCAGAGACAGGGAGGCACCTCAATGATGAGGAGGAGGTGAGATCAAATGAATATCTCATAAACTAGCAGGTGGGAAGAATTGGACTTTCAAGTTTCCAGGTGGGAAATGGAAAGATATCAAGTGGAGGTCTCGTATGCTACCAGAAGATCAATGCTGAAAGCTCAAGTGTCCAGGTGGGCAATGAGATGGGATTGGTTTATCTCATAGACTTCCAGGTGGGAAGAAGAGAAGTCCCAAACTGCCAGGTGGCCAAGTGAAGGAAGGTGAGACTGTCAGAAAGTATCAAGAGCTCAGAAGTGAGCTCATCTCAACAAAGAGTGTTAATAGGTAAAGGTTCATGTGGATTTTCTGACCATGTGAATGAATACAATGAGAAGTTAAATAATTCCACCATCAAAGAGGAGGATCAGAGGAGCATTCTGATTATTGGAGGGATCAAGACATTCCTACCATACAACCAAGTAGAGGCCAGTGCACGTGATGAAGGTGAAACAACAAAGGAAAGAAAACCAACAGAAACTGTCAAAGAGGAAGAAATGAAGAAGACATTGATGTCTACCCCAACAGAAAGGGAGGAGCATTCAGAAGAATGGCCCAAATTTTTCAGCTAGGAAGCTAAAATAGAGATGACTGTAGCACTGGAGCCTACAACAGCAAAGGAAACATACAACATGGATTTTTCTGATCTGTATGAAGAATTGGAATCCCTAGAGAGAAGGGTAATGGCGCAAATATTTCACATCTGACAAGTCAAGTTGGAAGTAGATGGATAAGCATACCGGCCCGAGGAATGGTTGGAGGGAGATGGAGATATACGAGCAGGATAATTGGCAGAAGAAAAGTTGTCAGAAGGAGGAATTTAGTCGCAACTCAGTGATGGGACTATAGAACTAAAGTTTGCATCAGGGTGGCAAGCTAAGGCCACAAGAGACAGGGAAATTCACAAGGGGGATCAAGTTGATCTACCCACTGATAAGGAAGAGGTGCAATCGAGAAGACTGCATAAGGAGAAACAACCACTAGAATAGCTGGACATGGTGATAGAGGAGATCAGGAAGCTAATGTTGAGGTCAGTAGAAGCAGTCAACAAAAGGAAGATGAGCAGAGGAGAGCCTTCCATAGTAGTCGAAAAGAAGAAGAAGAAGATGTAGCAGCAAAAACAACAAGGCAGAGGAGCAAGAGGACAACTCCAAGGAAGAGTTTGGGATCTCGGAGGATTTCAACACTAAAGAAGAGGAGCTCATGAGCAGGATTTCATGTTTTTCCCAGCAGTGGAGTAGTAAACTTGATGCAAAACCCCTTCCCTCCTGGGGCTACACAACCTTCCGTTCTCTAGATATTTCCTTCTTCTGAGTCGGATCGACTCTTCAGATCCTAATCAAAACCTAAACAAATCTACACAGGTCCCTTTTTCCTCTTTAGGCATAGGTCCTGTGAATACCCACACCCCCTGTTTGTGTGCTCTAGCGCTCTTTAATTTTTTGGTGCTAGCTCCTTTGCACTAGCCCCTCCCTTCAATATGTCCCTGGGTTATAACTTTGCATAGCTATGTGATTGCAGGCATGAGCAAGAGTAGTTTAGACCAACCCACTTTTTGCCCCACAATTCACCTCCAGCTACCATGTATCCCTTCATCGAAAAAGTGGTTGAAATTGTGACCCGCTCAAGAAATATTATCTTCCGAGCTTGTCCCGGACCCACAATTATTCCCCACCTTTGATCTTCAACCTATCAGTGCTACTTCTCGATCAACGCTGTTATTGAATCTTTACCTGTCTCTAGCCAACTATCCAATCAATGACCTCTTCTCCCTTCATGCACGATCTAAGATCTTCGTGATCTGTCACCACGTAACTGCCCTCTAAATAAACGACTGTCGTTGATTCCGGCTTTCCAGCCTTTGGGAGTTTTGAATCTCAAACTTTCACTTCTTCCGTATGGCAATATTCTGGAGTGAAATATCTGTTGCCACCTGTCTCCCTGAACCTACAGATAGGATTCCCTCCATGAATCTGACCTTCGAGGATCTCGATTCTCAAATTCTTGCCTTTGTTTATTACATATCTCCCGGAGTGGAAGATATGCTGATGTGTGTCTCCCCAATCAACGATTGTGCTCCCGCTTCGGGACTTTGGCCTCCTCAATTAGATCGACGGCCCTTCCAATCCCTCCTCGATCAATGATCGAGATATTCTCTGGGTCTTCGGACCTGTCCTTCCTCTGCTTTGCTCCGGACTCCTAGATCTGGTGCCATGTGTCCTCCTTTGCATAGGCAACTCTCTTCATTTTCGAGATTTCGGCCTTCGACGTTCTCAAATCTCAACAACCAAAAATCTCTGAAGTGAAATATTTTGGAGTGCTGGATCTTCTGACACCTGTCCTCTCTTGAACCAACAACTGTTCAATGGTTGTCTAACAGAGTGAATATTATTCCTCCACATGTCCCTTCCCAAATCAACGATCCATGTGCTCTTTATGGGAACAACGACCCTTAACCACTTCGGCCTTCGGCGCTTCGAAACTTTTCGAAACTTCATTCCATAAAAACCTCGTAGTGGAATCCTTTGAAATCCATGATCTGGTGATACCTGTCCTCTTCTAGATCGACAACTATCGTTCTCTTCAGTTGTTTGGGCTTCAATGATGTCAAAAATTTCTCCTTCACTTTCTCCCAGAGTGACTTCACCCGGAATTCACGATCTCTCGCCATTTTCCCTCCTGGATCTAACGGTTGAGATTTTCTTTAGCTCTTCGGGCTTCAACAATCTCAGTTATTAAATGAAACCTCACTACAACTTACTTGGAGCTCGCGATATATTGACAAGTTTTCCTTTTCATATCGACAGCTCTCGGCCATTCGACTCTTCGGGCTTCGGGTGTTTCAACCTTCTGTACGCTCGTTCCTCCCAGAGTACCTTCACCCGAACTTAATGGATTTATGCCATGCATCCTCCCAAATGATGGACGTTCCCAAATGACTTCGGGACTTCAGGACTTTTGGGAGTCAACCCTCCTGCATGTACACAAATCATTAAATCTTGCCCACCTTCTCGTGATCAGACGACGACTGATCCTCTATGCTCAGATCCAACACTTGAGATCTATTTCCTCCTCTGTGCTTCCTTATGTCACTGGACATTGATATAACGGTCTAGGCTCCTTTCCCACAACCAATCTAATGGTTTCTTTCACTCCTCCTCCTGAGCTTCCACCTTCTCCTGACTTGGAATATTTTGAAAGCGTTTAAAGATTTTTTTTGTCCTTTGAACTTTCTCCCGCGAACTTGACCTATGGGTCTCGCCTGTGCATTTGAAAATGCTATATATCTTGAGCTTTAGGACTTAGAATAAGTCTGTCACCCACACACTCTTTGCGTTATGTATTCTGAGCTTGTCCCTCCTTCAAATTTTTCAATCTCCCACGCACTCCTTGTGTTTTTGGGATTTCGCCAAACTCAGATCAGAAGGATTTCTTGGAAATAAATTCTTCTCACCCTCCTGGCATTCTCCTTGCTCGATGCACACCTTGCAGAGCTCTTCCTTACAGAGTGTTCAATAACTCTATCTCTTTGTGCCTTCTCTGCATAGATTCCTCCTCTAAGGTATTCAGTAACCTGGAGGTTCCTCCTCGAGTTCTTATCACTCTGGTGCGCCCTCCTGGCACATTTTTTCCTGACTCTACAGAGTTCATATGCACATTCCTTACGCTAATTACAGAACCTCAAATGTTCTTTTGAGCACTCCTTGCACAGCCTAAAGAACACATAATGATACTTCAAACTCAAACAAAGATAAAGGAATTTATCTTCCAACTATAGATGAAACCTATCATACATCTACAACATATTAACACACATATAACATTCACAGAATACAGATAATTTATAAACACATCGTGTGTAGGAAAAACTGATTTTCTTCGTATTAAGATGAATGTTTCTTTACAAATGTGTACATAGACTAGACTACGACAGAGGCTCAGTTCTTTCTCCTATTCTAACTCTATCCCAAGTTCTACTTCTTCTAAGACCTCTCTCTACCCGATATCTCTCTCTCAAGTCTCCTAACTCTCATCATGAAATATGATGCCATATCTCCTTACAAAAGAGGGCTCTATGAGCTCATCCTCTCTCACCTAACCTCATCTATTACATTGAAGTTTTCATAAATGGCCATCTAGTTTGAATTGAACCTAGATCCCTCAACCTATCAGCCATTAAAGGCAACATTATCTTCTATTTGTTCAGAGATATGGCTTGGTTTTCACTCAATATTACAACATGAATCTGTATAGGATTATATTTCAAATTTAAAAATGGGAGAATTAATTCCCTTCCCTCTCTGAAATGCATGTTGATGTGCTGGAATGTTGGCGCATTGCTAAGGTGGAGCGATTCTCCTGCATCATGGGGCCATCCAAAGGTCTCATGGCTGCAAGAATCGAGCACTATGGTGAGTGTCACAATTGGAGGTCGCATGAGGCAATAAACAACTCGATTGGTACTTGTTATTTTATACTTGATGTTGAGGTGGAACTGCTACAAATATGTGGACCACTTTTGATGGCGGTAATTATGCAATTTTCCTTTCTTCTGCATGAACTGCAATGACTTATGATCAGTGTGGATGGATGTCTCCTTCCCGAGAATGTGATGCCTCCATTGGTGGAAAGCTTCCATAATGGAGTACATTTCTTTGTCATAAGTAGGGTACTTATGGATGACATTTAATAGTGTCTCACTATGATAGGCCATGGGGTAGCCATGCTGAGTGATGACTGAGCCCACAACATAGCCTGAAGCATCTGTCTCAATTTCAAAGGGTTGTTGCAGGCTAGGTAGTGAAAGCACTGGGGCAGAGCACAAACGCTTCTTCAGATAATCGAATGCTTTATGTTGGGATAGGCCCCACACAATTTTTTCCTTACCACCACCTCTAGTTATTTGGATGAGGGCCCATGCAATATGGGAGAATCCCAACATGAATCTTCGATAGAAATTGGGAAGGCTTAAGAATCTATAACGGTTAGTGAGCTTGGTTGGGGCTGGCCAGACACAGATGACTTGTATCTTGGCTGGATCAAAATGCACACCATGCGCATCAACAATGTAGCCTAGGTATTGGACCCTATCCATAGCGAAGGATAATTTTTCCAAGTTGGCATATATCTTGTGCTGTCGTAGAGTGTGCAAAACCTCTTGAATATGATGCAAGTTTTATGCCCAAGTCTTATTGTAGGTGAGGATTTCATCCATATACACCACCAAAAAATAATTAGTGAAAGGATGAAAGATATTTTCCATCATCCTCATGAAATTTGTTGGGGCATTTGTAAAACCAAAGGGCATGACCAACCATTCAAAAATACCTTCTTTTGACTTGAAGGAAGTTTTCTATACATATACCAGTTCTATTGGGACCTGATGGTAGCCAGACTTCAGATCAATCTTACTGAAGTATTTGGACCCCTAGAGTTGATCAAGGAGATCGTTGATTCGGGGAATCGGGTACCGGTTCCTGAGTGTGATTTTATTTAGGGCTCAGTAATCAATGCAGAGTCACCAAGTACTGTCTTTCTTCTGCACCCACATGATTGGGATTCCAAAAGGCAATGATATGGTTCAGATGTGCCCCTTGAGGAGCAGTTATTGGATCTGACGCTTGATCTCCTCATTTTCTAACATAGAGCAACGATAGACTGGCCCATTGGGTAGTGATGCACCGGGGGTCAAATCAATGGGATGATTGACCTAAAAGTGCAGAGGTATCCCAGTAGGTGATAAGAAGATGTCTTTTTATTCTCCATGACCTTATCCACTTTCTTATGTTGCATAGATAGGTCAGTCGCAGAGGCCATGAATGTGGTTGCACAACCTTTCTCTCACTGTGAGAGTGAATCATGAAGGAGACAAACTTTTGGTCTGATAAATGACCTTCCTGCATTGCTTGGCAGAGATCAAGGAAATAACACTAGGTGGGACTACCTCGGGTATCCTGTACAATTTCCTTTTCAAAGTAATAATAACACTGCGAAGCCTAGACTCATATATAACATGAAGTTTCCATAAATAAGGTTGGCCAAAAAGAACATCAAAAAATTCAATAGGAGAAACATCACACGATACCTCATCTTTGAATGGCTTGATTTCATATGATAGGCGACACTGTTGGATGACGTGAAGATCACTTCCCTAATGGAGCCATCCGATGGTGTAGGGTTGCAGGTGCAACATTGTCGGTAGGTCTAGCTGCTTGATGACCTCTTCTGAGATGAGTTTCTTCTGGCTACCATTGTCAATGATGCAGTGCAAGGAAGTTCCTTTTACCCACATCTGTGAATGAAAGAGGCGCTCACCCTCCTCTGGCTCATCAGGTTTACCAGGATGGATCTTGGTGGTAGAAATGATGGCATTGGGTTCCACGTCAATTATCTGTCTCCCCTTTTCTGTTTTTGACTCATAGTTGGAACTCGCATCTAATTTAGAGGCTTTTATCTCAACAACCAATGACTTCTTTGAGCGACAATCAACAATGTTATGCTAGGGGATCTAATGGAAGTCACACCACTTCCCGATATCTTTCTTTGTCTTCCCATTGTCCTTCTTTCTTGTGGCTTGAACTACTTTTCCTGAGGTTTCCCATTTTTTCTTTGTCCTTCGTTCTGCCGATTGGGGCTGCCCTTGCCTTGTTGTTGTTATGAGGGGTTCCCAAACCAAAATTGTCACATATTTTGTTTCAACTTCTGCTTGATTTTGACGACATATCGATAGGCCACGCCTAAGGGTGAGATGTCCAAAAACTCCATTTTTGTCTAGATTTACCTATGCAGACCACCACGGTACTTGAGCAATAGATTTCACTCATAATATTTGATACCCAACTTGGTGCGTAAGTTATGGAAGACATTAGTGAACTTTAGCACTGTTTGGTCTCTTTCCTACCGCAATGTGGTCCATCTTGTGTACAAGTCATCATAACTTCCAACATGGTAGTATTGTTCCTTAATAACATCCTTGAAGGAACCCCAAGTGGGTGCAACTGCAAATAATGTGGATCCATTTATTTCCTTTTTCTTATATAAAGTCTCCCACCAATCTTTGACATGTGGGCCGACCTTGAGGAGCGCAAATATAATCTTTTATCTATCAAAAAAGTTATGGAAAAAAATACCCTTCTAGAAGATTTAACCATTTATCTATGACATAGAGATCTATTTGACCTTAAAATATAGGAATATCAAAATTTATATGTACCTTGAAGGGGGCGGTGCCTCCGCTTGAGGTGGATTCGTCACTTGTCAGCAACCATCGAAGGATTTGTGCAAATTTGTCCATCATCTTGTTCCTTTGTCTCTCAAGGGATTCCTCGAGAAACATTTTGAAAGGATCTCTTGTCTCGTCATCTTTATTTTCTCCCACCATGGATGGTTTCTTGGGCATGTGAGATCAATTTTACTCAAGAGAAACAAGCTCAAGACCCAACTCTCTATACCTTGACCGTGTCGGGGATATGCATTAAAAAAAAACGACAAGGAGTAGACCGCTTTGATACCACTGATCCAGATTTATGAGAGGAATGAAATGAAGCCACATATTTATAATATTAACACATAGACATAGTGAACAATAACAGACATACAATAAAACTTGGCTTCTTTTCAATAAGAAATATGTTGAAAACTATAAAATGCAGATTGAAAACAAGCTTGCTAGAATGGTGTCAGCTTATCTCTAAGAAGAGATGTGACGACTACGCTCATTCACAAGAATATGAGTACAATGAGGCTCTGATGGCCTTTTTATAATAAACATGAATTTCAAAACCCTATAAATCCATAAACCTAAGCCTAGGATATGAAGCACCAAAATTCATGTGGGCCCCATTGGGGTAAGTTAGTACATCAACTTCCTGGGGTCATAACTTCTTCATACGATCTTCGTTTAGGGAGAACGATAGCTCATTGGAAATGTATTGATGAGGATATTCATTTAGGGGGATCAATGAGAGCCTTTGGCTATCATTGAGGTTCTTGATCGCGAAAAAGCATCGTTTAGGACCTCAAAATGGCCTCGGAAGTTTAGGAACCGAAAAATTGCTAAAAATAGCAAGTTGCCAAAAAACTATTTTGAGCCAGTTGGACAAGGTGGGTGGCCACAGAGATCCTCCTGGATCACCCAATCCTCTACTATGGCTAGGTAAAAGTACTTGGCTTTGATTACCTGGACCCACAATCCTTTTCCTTTCACAATCCTCCATAATTGTTTTGTAGTTAGGGTCTTGGAGAAGAGGAAGAGGTTTTTTATGCCCCACTCTCCATTTTCTTTTGGAATAGCCATTTTTTTCTAGGATGTCATCACAAGTCCTTTCTTCTTCTTCTTCTTATTTTTTAATATCCTGACCAAATAAATTTGTAGTAAAATTTTCTAATTATCTCCAACACACCTTTCAGAACCTAAGTTAATGAAATCCAATATAGTGGTATGACTTTGAGTACAAATTTAGGAAGTACCAATCTACCCCCATTTGAGAGCCAACAGTTTCATTGGTGATTTATTTTCTTTTCTACTTTGGCAATCAATCATTGCCAACCATATTTTTGTATAGGTTTGGTTTCAACTTGAATCCCAAATACTATAATCCTTTATCCAAATCTATCACCTAGTAAGGAATAAATAAGAAACATATCCTTTCTCTTGCTCTGGTATGTCCCACATGGATAGCGTGGATTTATCATTATTTATTATCATACCAATAGTTT
The DNA here is from genome assembly GCA_000966675.3 of Picea glauca. Classification (NCBI taxonomy): domain Eukaryota; kingdom Viridiplantae; phylum Streptophyta; class Pinopsida; order Pinales; family Pinaceae; genus Picea; species Picea glauca. The sequence continues at coordinate 200,641 of JZKD02S1674768.1, forward strand.
TACAGAATAAGTCTAGAATATTTTTAAACTTCTCGACTATCCTTCTAGTAGCTTAACATAAAATCAAAATATCATCTAGAAATAAGAGATGTGTGATATTACATGCATGACCAATGAAAATCCCTTTAAAGTTTCCATTTTTAATATCTCTTTTAATAATATACTCAACCCTTCAATGATTAGTAGGAATATAAGCGGGGAAAGTGGGAATCCTTGTCTAAGACTCTTGCATGATTTGAAGAAGGGGGATGTTGCCTCATTGATTGGGACACCAATAGAGGTAATGTAGCTCATCATCCATACCATAAAATTATGACAACAACCTAAGTGAATAAGAATCAATCTCAGGTAAATCCAACTTACCTTGTCATAGGATTTGGAGAGGTCCCAACCACATCATTGATTTTTCTTCCTTCAAAAAATCCAAACTATTCACCCAATATTTTTTTTGGTAATACCTTTTTTAGTCTTCTGGTTATGACCTTTGAAATAATAAATTGTATATACAATTGCATAAGGATATTGGCTGAAACTTTTGAAAATATGTCGAATTATCCTCTTTTGGGATCAAAGAAATGAAGGTAGTATTATAATCCCCAAGAATTTTTATTGTGTTTCTAGTGGTCTCCATCACCCTTCCTAAATCATCTTCAATGAATTCATAACATCCTAGGAATAATTCCATAAGTAGGCCATCTGGCCCTAAGATTTTATCCCTTTGGAAGCTCTATAAAGTTTGGTGAAATTCATCTTTCCCCACTTCTTTCATCATCTCCTAGTTTTCCTCATTGTTTAAAAAACTAGGAAAAGAGTTGGAGATCCTTATTACTTTAACAATTGTGGCCCAAGAATCCTCTTTGAAGATATTGGAGAAATAATTGACTTCTTCATCAACTATGCCTTTAAAATTTGTTTCCCATCTGCTATTTATTTTATCAATATTCCAGACTGAGTTTATATTTGTTATTCCATTTTCATATCTATGAAATAAATTTGAGTTTTCATCACCTTCCTAAAGTTAAATTACCTTGTTCTTGAGCCTCTATTCCTTCTCTTTCTCTAGTAAGATATTCCTCTTTTTTTTTTCTAGTTGCTTTTCTTCCAAATTTTGAGTCTTAGTCAAATATCCAAATCCTTCACTATTATAAAGGGTCTCCATACCTTCTTCCAATCTTTTATAAGCCTCTCATATTTATATTTTTTGTCCTTGGAACATTCAGATTCTACATTCTTTTCCCTTTGATATTTTTTTGAAATTAAATTGAGGTAGATTCACTTAGAATATCATCATAGGGATTCTAGGAATCCTTGATATTTTTAACAAACTCTTCCACCTTGAACCATTCTAGATTTAGTTTGAAGGGACTAGTTGTTTTTTCCTAAGTAGGGGCAACTTCTAACATAATAGGATTATGGTCCAAGTCCTTTCTCGAGGCTACCCATTGTCTTACTTGAATAAATTCATCTGAAAATCCTTTAGATATTAAGAATAGGTCAATCCTCTTGGCCATTCTATCTTCACTTTCTCTAGTAAGATATTCCTCTCTTTTTATTCTAGTTTCTTTGCTTCCAAATTTTAAGTCTTAGTCAAGTATCCAAATCCTTCACTATTATAAAGGGTCTAGACCTTATTCCAATCTTTTAGAAGCCTCTCATGTTTTTATTTTTTTTCCTTGGAACATTGGGATTCTACCTTCTTTACCCTTTTAGATTTTGTTGAAATTGAATTTAGGTAGATTCACTGAGAAGATCATCATAGGGATTCTAGGAATCCTTGATCATTTTAACAAACTCTTCCACCTTCAAACATTCTGGATTTATCTTGAAGGGAATAGTTATTTTTCCTAAGTAGGGGTTACTTCTAAAAAAATAGGATTATGGTCCAAGTCCTGTTCGACAACACATATATTCCAACAAAGGAATAACACCTTCAGTAACCACTCACATAACCAGATCAAATATTATCACACCGATGTTTTCACGTGGTAAAACCCCTATGAGGAAACATCCACTGCCCCAACCAACACAACCACTTGGAGCAGTTTATTAATGCAAAGAAAAATATTACAGAGAGATTTTACAAGAGAGTTTCTCACAATCGATCATCGACAAATGACCTTCCATGATATTTAAATAGATATCATGGACCAATCGGGTGTTAATCCACCGATCAATGGTTGTTAAGACCGAGGAGAGTATGAACCGTCAGATCACTCTATGTCGGGAACATATTATGATCATCGGATTTCCTAACTACAAATGCATACTAATGCATACTAAA
>JZKD02S1674768.1:204691-231629 GCA_000966675.3 Picea glauca
TTGTAAAATTATTGTTCACATATTCGCCTCCATTATCTGTTCTTAACCTTTGAATTTGATGTCCAGATTGCTTTTCTACAAGGGTCTTGTAGGCCAAAAACTTGTCAAAAACTTCTCTCTTAAGTTTTAAGAAGTAAACCTAAGTACGTATGGAAAAGTCATCAATGAAAGTTAAGAAATACTTACACCCAGAAAAAGAAGGAGAAGAAAGTGGACCACACAAATCACTATGAACAAGCTACAAAGGACCTGAGGCATGCTAAGAGGCACGTTTTTCAAAAATGTCCCGATGATATTTGCCGAGAAAATAACCTGCACAAACACCATCTCTGCATGAAACAAGAGGAAGACCAGTCACCATCTGTTGATTACATAGTTGCTGCAATGAGCGATAGTTTAGATGAACAAACTGCTCATGCTAAAGTTTTCTCAAGTCATCGCTATGAGAAACAAAAACTGATGAAAAAGATGATGACCCAAAGTTGTCAAACTTGTACAACCTGGTAATATCATCAACAATTCTAGTTGCAAGAACATGATTAGGATATTTTAGATCCTTGATTACAACTTGGTGAGGTGAAAACTCTACGGTTTTACCTTCACCTGAATGAGTGATTTGATATACTAATAGAAGGTTACAAGAAAGACTTGGAACACATAATACATCATTGAAATGGACATTTTCTACTTGTAATGTTCCAGATCCTTCAACACTAAGAGATATATCATCAACAAAAAATATTTTCTTGGTGTTACATTCATTTAGAGTAGAAAATATGTCTCTTTCCTTAGCCATATGATAAGATGCCCCAGAATCAATAAGCCACTTATTAGAGGTAGAAGTAGAAGGTGTATTGAAGGAGAAACTAGAAGAAGAAAGTGCATGTCCATGAGAAGAAGAAGAAGAAGTAGGATCAATATTGATGTTGTGATTCTTCATTGTTGCTTCTAAAGTTGCCATATTCTTGAAACATTTGGAATCATCATGACCATCTTTATCACAAAAGTTGCAATGTATGTCAGTCTTCTTATTTTTATATTTTTCTCCTTTGTCTCCATTCGAAGAAAAAACTGTTTGAGTGGGTTTGGGACCCTTATATTGCTTGATGTAGTGGTGCAGATGTTGCTTCTTGGGATTCTTGCATTTATCTTGTTGCTGGGAAACTAAAGCTTTGTTGGAGGTACCTGCAGTGTTGATCACTCCAAGTTGTACAAGATTATCTTCCTCTCTAATCAAAGCTGCACAAAAGGACTCAAGAGTGGGTTTTTCATAAGCTTTCCCTAGAGCCTCTCTCATGGCATAAAAGGTAGATACAAACACAAAATATGCACTACCTAGCTTAGAAAGAATAAGATAGATGCAACTCTCTTCCTCCATTTTTATCTTACATTCTTCACATAAAATTCCGAGTGTTTTAAACCTAGATAGATAGTCTCCAAGGAAACAAAAATCACTTGGAATCAAGGTTAATACTTGATTTTCTAACTGTTGTGCTCGAATAATATTGAGTTTACCAAACACATATTCAATCTTGTCCCAAGCTTCTTCGGGGTCATCAATTTCTTGGAGGTGGTATCTTAAATCAGGAGAGATGGACATTCCGATTAGTCCACGTGCTTCAACAATCCTATTATCCAATTTGGCTTTCTTATCATCATCAATGATTTATTTTTCCTTTCCCAAGGTAATCTAGTACAAGCCTTTACTTCTTAATAAATCTTCCATATGAGATTTCCATTGGAAGTAGTTGGTGTTGGTAAGCAAAAGATTCCTTGTAGAAGTCATATTAAATATGCAAATAATATGGATTTAAAAACCAAAACTGATGATCTAGATGGAAAGAGCTCGAAAAGTTATGCGTTTTTAAAAAAACGACATTGAAACCAGACTTCAGATATGAGAGTTATGCCCTTTTAAAAAAAGGCATAAATGATAACCAAATGACCACGTGATAGTGTAAGCTGCTTTATGAAGTGACCCACTTTTATAAAGAGAAGTGGGGATCACTTTTACAGTGAAGTTACTTTATAACAGAAAATTTGCACGCAAAATAAATAACTCTAAAATAAAATATTAAAGCTACTTATAGTGATTCACTTTTATACTTGAAGTGAAATACACTTTACAATTTTAGCATGAACTTTTTCAAAAAAGGTAACAAAAGAGAGACTTGAACCAAAGACCTCTTACTTAATAAGGCAAGTTTTAACCAAATGGTCTAGCAAAGCATATTGCAATGTTTAGAAGGAGGATTGGGGGTGTTCTTGTTGTTGTTGTGGAAGACAGCCTTGGAGAGTGTGCTAAAAAAAAAAACTTTTCACAAAAGAAAAAAATTTCTCTTCTTAATGACAACAAGGGTTAGATCTCGGTTAGCTTACTCGGAAGATGCACCTTTTCCTATCTGTTTCTGATTTTCCAAGATCGCATAGGGTGCGAGGAAAAGAGCATACACAAATTTAAAAGTGTAGAAACTTAGAAACAAATAATATCAAACCAAAATAAAACCAAAATAAAACTTTGCAAAAATTTAAAAAATGTGTATTCAGGCTTTATACCTCCGGATCTGACTGTAATGGCCATATCTTGGGCAAACAAAAACCTTTTCGAGTGAAACAAAAAGTGTTCTTGACTGAAATGAGTGCTCCAGATGCAATAGAATAGTCCTCTTAGCCCAAAAATGTACATAAATGACAAAAAATGGAGATGAGGCAACTCGGCTTCATGATCTCGATCTACAACATGAGTGGGTCTTCAAACAGGCTCTGATACCATGCTCGACAACATAGGTATTCCAATAGAGGAAGAACACCCTTAGTAACCACTCACATAACCATATCAAATATCAACACACCTATGTTTTCACGTGGTAAAACCCCTATGGGGAAACATCCACGGCCCCAACCAACAAGACCACTTGGAGCAGTTTATTAATGAAAAGAAAAAGATTACAGAGAGATTTTACAAGAGAGTTTCTCACAATCGATCGTCAACAAATGACCCTCCATACTATTTAAATAGATATCATGGACCAATCAGGTGTTAAGCCATGGATCAATGGTTGTTAAGATCGAGGAGAGTATGAACCATTGGATCACTCTATGTTGAGAACATATCGTGACCGTCGGATTTCCTAACTACAAATGCATACTAATTCATACTAAAGAAATTTACTAAGAAACATAATTTTACCTAATTACACATTAGACCAAGTAGATCTTAAATAACTCCTAAGTGTCTAAATATCCTAACAAGTTCCCTCATGAGGGTACCCATTGTCTTACTTGAATAAATTCATCCAAAAATCCTTTAGATATTAAGAATAGGTCAATCCTCTTGACCAATGCACATCCCTTTAAAATTGTCATTTTTTATATCTCTTTTAATAGTCTACTCATCCCTTCAATGATTAGTAGGAATATGAGCGGGGAAAGTGGGAATCCTTGTACAAAAATATTGGATGATTTGAAGAAATGGGATGTTTCCTCATTTATTAGGACAACAATAGAGGTAATGTAGCTCATCACCCATGCCACAAAAATATGACAACAAACCAAGTGAATGAGAATCAATCTCAGGTAAATCCAACTTACCTTTTCATAGGATTTGGAGAGGTCCACTTTTTTTACCATCAATATTTTACTTTTGGTATTGATCTAGTGAAGGATTTCATGTGCTATCCCAACCACCTCATTGATTTTTTTTCCTTCAAAAAATCCAAACTAATCACCCAATATTTGTTTTGATAATACCTTTTTTAGTCTTCTGGTTATGACCTTTGAAATAATAAATTGTATATACAATTGCATAAGGATATTGGCTAAATTTTTTGAAAAGATGTCAAATTATCCTCTTTTGGGATCAAAGAAATGAAGGTAGTATTATAATCCCCAAGATTTTTTCTTGTGTTTCTAGTGGTCTCCACCACCCTTCCTAAATCATATTCAATGAATTCATAACATCCTAGGAACAATTCCATAAGTAGGACATCTGGCCTTGGGATTTAAACCCTTTGGAAGCTTTATAAGGTTTTGTGAAATTCATCTTTCCCCACTTCTTTCATCAGCTCCTGTTTGTCTTCATTGTTTGAAAAACTAGGAAAAGAGTTGGAGATCCTTATTACTTTAACAATTGTGGCCCAAGAATCCTCTTTGAATGTATTGGAGAAATAATTGACTCCTTCATAAACTATGTCTTTAAAATTTGTTTCCCACCTGCTATTTCTTTTATCAATATTCTAGACCTATTTTATAGTTTTTCTTCCATTTGCATATCTATTTAATAAATTTGAGTTTTTGTCACCTTCTTGAAGCTAAATTACCCTGTGAGCCTCTATTCCTTCTCTTTCTCTAGTAATATATTCCTCTTTTTTTATTCTAGTTTGTTTGCTAACAAATTTTGAGTCTTAGTCGAGTATCCAAATCCTTCACTATTATAAAGGGTCTCCATACCTTCTTCCAATCCTTTAGAAGCCTCTCATATTTTTATTTTTTGTCCTTGGAACATTGGGATTCTACCTTCTTTACCCTTTCATATTTTGTTGAAATTGAATTGAGGTAGATTCATTATTTTAGGGACCTAACCCCTCACATAGGTAGAATAATATATTTCCATGTAATAAAGTTCAATATTAATAAGGCCTAGCAATAAGGAACAATAAGTCCAATGTAAGAATACCTAGTAGAAGCTTCCGCTTCTAGAAGGATCTTCCTCTAGATGGTTCTTTTGATAGACATATTTAGTATAAATAAGATTCGAGGGTATGAGAACTTTTGTCTTGGATATTATTGTAATAGAGCTCTTCTCTGTTGGAGGTTTCCCCCTCGAAGAGGCAAGTGAACATTGCTCTTAGTAACCAAAGTTCTCTTTCTGGTATTATTCTAGTATCATTTTGGTATTATTGTGGTGTTTTTTTAGTGATATTGTTGTTCATCTACCATTTCTAGCTATTTATTTTTGTTCTGCATACTTTTTATATCTGGAATATTACAAGTGGTATCAGAGCACTTTCCTCGACAAAAAAGTGTGGGTTATTTTTTTTCAGGGTAGAGACGTATTCCGACGTCTTTAAGCTACATATATATCTCATTACACGCATAAAACCACAGTCAGAGATTCATATACACATGAAATGCAGGTGGTACTTAAGCGCACATCTGTTGTCCACCCTTGTAACCCCTGTTGGTACCCCTTTGAGTGGTAGCGCATTAGACAACACCTGTATACAGATCTTCCTAGATCTCTTGAAGCTGTCCATAGATAAATCGATCGGTTTCCTAACTGCTATAGTGCCACCGAGAACAACACTCGAGAAGATACTCTCTAGTACCTGGGTAGTTGGGTAGTATGGCTAAGGGCACGGTCTAGCCTCCTTAGTTGGTTCCTTGAGATATTGGGTCAAGTACTACTATTGGACCGCGCACGTATATTAGAGAGATATAACACAGGGAAAACCCTTGTTTGTAGAACCCTTGACTACATAACCCTTGGGATGGAAACAAAAACAAAACAAACAAAATCTATTGCAGCGCAACTGTGTCTCTTGCATTCAAGTTGCAAAATTAATACACATTTTTTCATGTTAAGAATTTGGGCATTTCATCATTGCAATATTCTTCAGATCGGATTATAACTCCGTAGGAGTAAAAAAAAAAAATCTAGATCTTATTGGCACCATTATTTTTGACCTATTTTGTTGGATTTCTCTCTTCGCCCTTATCGTAGTCATAGCAATCATTTTTCAGTAATTTTTTTTTCTTGTGGATCTGATCCCCTTCCAACACCCTTATTTGTGCATTACCCCATGGGATTCAACTTGTCGCCCTAATCGTTGTGATACACTTCACCCATAACCCATTTTTTTTGTGGTCCCACCCGCCCCTTTTCGTATTTCCTCGTCATCATGGCCCATAACCATAGCCAAGACTTGGAATCTCGCTTCACTACCTTGCACTCTAATTTCACAGAAACCCAACAAGAAGTGCAACAACTCAGTGCCAATATTTCCACCATCAATCAAAAGATGCATTCCTCCATTGCCACCTCAATTGCATAACTCAAACAAGACATTACTACCCATCTTGAATCTATCACTATGATGATCTACGCCAAGCTGCATATCCCTACATATCCTCCCTTATCTGACCCACCTTTGCATACCGAAGGTGAAACTTCCTCTCATTCCTAGAATTTTCAGCCCCATCACTTTCAGCGTGACCTATGCCTTCTGCGTGTGGATGTGACCAAATTTGTTGGATCAGATCCCACTGGTTGGGTAACTCAAATGGAACATTATTTCTCTTTGTATGGCATTACTGATGAGTTGGAAAAACTACGATATGGTGTTCTCCATCTAGATCAAGAACATAGGCAATGGTGGAAAAATGGAGAAAAAATGCCCGCCAAGTGTATGTGGCTTGGACACACTTTGTGGCAGATCTTTATGAACACTTTGACATTGACACCAACCATTTAGGTGATTTGAAAAAGTTGAAACAATCTGGCACAATAGAATACTTTATAGCTGCTTTTGAGCGACTGGATTTTCGTACAGAGGGCATGTCTAATGCTTTTTTCCGAGAATGTTTTATCAATGGCCTCAAGGATGAGATTTTTGCTCATGTCCTCATGGCTCAGCCTCAAAGTTGGGTGGACGCTACTAAAATAGATAAGGAAGAACAACAGGTTGTCTCTTCTCAAAACTGAAAACCCTCATTTATTCCTCACACTAAACTAGTAACTCCCACTCCTCCTTCTCTCCGCTAAAGATCCAAAAATTGACCATGGACGAAATGGTTGAATGCCAACTCAAAGGCCTTTGTTATAATTGTGATGACAAATATTTTCCAGGACACAAGTGTAAGGAACAAAATATTTTTATGGCCATCTCGGAGGATGTTTCGAAAGAGGATGTTGAGGCTCCCCTTGTGTCAGTGTCACCTGAACCCACTGACATAAACCCTCCCTCAAACCCTCCCGAAGTAGAAATAGTCATTTCCCTAAATTATCTCATTGGATTCTCTTCTCCCCAAACCCTCAATATAATTGGTTTCATCAAGCATAGGAAGGTCATCCGTCTTGTTGATAGTGGAAGAACCCATAATTTTATTCATCTCCACATTGCCCAAGAAACTGATTTCTATATCCATACAGTTAATAATTTTCAAATCTTGATTTCTAATGGTGGGTCCATGAAATGTGGAGGGCGTTGTGAAAATGTGTGTCTCCAAATTGGTGAATACCACCTGAAATCTCATATGTTTTCTATCGACATGGACGATGTGACATTGTGTTCGATGCAGAATGGATAAGAAATTTGGGTCCCATTCTCATGGATTTTAAGGAATTAACCATGCAATTCAACCAGGAGGGCTAACAATATAAGTTCCAAGGCATCACCGTCGGTTCCCCGAAGATCAGTAGTTCCCATTGCATGGAAAATCTTCTCAAAAAAGGTCATTTTGGAATTATTTCCCAACTCCATGCCATACAAGCAACTGAGATGCCCTCTGTGCCACAGGACCTCCAACCCATCCTCTCTAAACATAAAGTGATTTTTTCCACTCCCCAGGGACTTCCTCCTTCCCGTGGTGTTCATGATCATTCCATTCCACTTGTCCAAGGAAGCCTTCCTCCCAATATCCATCCCTATCTTCACCCCTTTTCCAAAAAAAATGAAATTGAGAAAATTGTTCAAGACCTCCTCAATGCAGGTGTTATCCGCCCTAGTACGAGCCCCTACTCTTCACCTATGATCATGGTCCTTAATAAAGAAGGTTCTTGGCACATGTGTCCTGAATTTCACATACTAAAAAAACTCACCATGAAAGACAAATTTCCCATTCCTATCATTGATGACCTCTTGGATGAATTGAGTGGCATCCAGTTCTTTACTAAACTTGATATTCATTCTGAATACTACCATATTCGTATGAAAGAAGCCGACATTCATAAGATTTCATTTAGAAATCATGAGGTCCACTATGAATTTTTGGTCATGCCCTTTGGCTTGTGTAATTCTCCCTCCACTTTCCAAAGCCTCATGAATCATGTCTTCCGTCCTTTTCTCCGTCATTTTGTCTTAGTTTTTTTTTATGATATCCTCATCTATAGTAAAACCTGGACAACCCATCTTGCTCATGTGGATCAAGTTCTCCATCTACTCTCTCAACACCAAATTTTACTCAAACAATCTAAATGTGCTTTTGGTGCCTTAGAAGTCGAGTACTTGGGTCATCTAGTTGGCAAGGCCGGTGTTAGGGTAGATCCTAAAAATATTGAAGCTATGCAAGAGTGGCCTCACCCAAATACTCTCAAAAGCTTTCATGGATTTCTACTCTCTCAGCACCAAATTTTACTCAAACAATCTAAATGTGCTTTTGGTGCCTCAGAAGTCGAGTACTTGGGTCATCTAGTTGGCAAGGATGGTGTCAGGGTGGATCCTGAAAATATTGAAGCTATGCAAGAGTGGCCTCACCCAGATACACTCAAAAGATTGCATGGATTTTTGGGTTTAACAGTTTATCATCGCAATTTTGTTAAGAATTATGGAAATATTGTGGCACCTCTCATTGCACTCCTTAAAAATAATTCTTTCACTTGGACTCCAACAGTTGCTCAGGATTTTCAAATCTTGAAGATGGCCATGTGCACCACTCCAGTCCTGGCCCTTCCTGATTTCACAAAGACCTTTGTCCTAAAATGTTATGCTTCTGGGAAAGGAATTGGCATTGTCCTTATGCAAGAGGGTCGACCTTTGGCTTTTACCAACAAAAAATTGTCCGAGATAAATTTTGGAAAATCAATCTATGAAAAGGAAATGTTGGCTATTCTACATGTCGTGGATCTTTGGTGCCCTTAACTATTGGGGCAACGCTTCCAAATTAAGACAGATCATCAAAGCCTCAAGTATTTTCTGGAACAATGCCTTTCCTCCCCAGAGCAACAAAAATGGGTGACTAATCTCTTTGGATATGATTATGAGATCATTTACAAGAAAGGAAAAGACAATGTGGTTGTTGATGCACTTTCCAGAAAATATGAAGATGAAGGGTCCCTTTTTTCTCTCTCCTTCATTGTACCAGATTGTTTCCAAGTTGTTCTCCAAGAATGGCTACATGACCCCAAAAGTTTGCATCTGATACAACAATTGCAGTCCAATTCTCCAATTTCCCCAGGGTACTCTTGGATCAATGATGAGCTTTGATACAAAGGTAATTTTTATTTGAGTAAAGAGTAAACAATTAAAGCCATGGTACTTTCTTAGCTTCATGCTACACGCACATCTGGGCACTCCGGGTTTACCAAAACCTATGAAAGGGTCAAACGTTCTTTTTTGGGGGGATGGTATGAAACAGGAAGTTCATAATTTTGTGGTTGAATGTGATGTGTGTCAGCACAACAAGGGAGAAATAGTCAAATCTCCCCACACACTACAACCACTTCTGATTCCACCTACTATTTGGCGGGATATTTCTATGGATTTTATTGTAGTCTTACATGAATCAGGCAATAAATCAGTCATCATGATGGTAGTTGATCGTCTTTCCAAGTATTGTCATTTATGTTCTCTTCAACACCCATTTACAACATCCACTGTCACTCAACTTTTAATGGATCAGGTCTTCAAGCTTCATGGCATGCCGCATTCTATTTTCTCTGATCACGACCCAACTTTCACTGACAATTTTTGGCAAGAATTGTTGAAGCTACAAGGCACCCAATTGTGTCTCAACACAACTTATCATCCCCAGATTGATGGTGAAACTGAAATTGTCAACAAGTGTTTGGAAACATATTTGAGGCATTTTTCATCAGAAAGGAAAAAGCAGTGGGATCAATGGTTACCACTATCTGAATGGTGGTACAACACTTCATACCATATAACTACCTGCATGAATCATTTTGAAGTGGTATATGTAAAAAATCCACCTTCATTTCTCTCATATTTCCCAGGTGTCTTGAAGGTCCAGGCGGTTGACCAAACACTTACAGTTCGAGAGGCTATTATTCATACCCTCAAAGAGAATTTGGTCATGGTCCATAATCGCATGAAGCAACAAGAAGATCAAGGACACTCTGAATGTCAATTTGCAGAAGGAGATCATGTTTTTCTTCGAATGCAACCCTACAAGCAAAATTCCCTCAAGGATGACCATTTTCAAAAACTGGCACCCAATTTTTATGGTCCTTATACCATTATCAAGCATGTGGGACAGGTGGTCTATCAATTATCTTTTCCCAGTCATTCTAAGCTCTATCCTATTTTCCATGTTTCTTGTTCAAAGAAGATGATTGTAACTAAGTTCCAAACTCAAACCAACCTTCCTGAGTTGGATGAATAAGGATCCATTTGGCTACAACCACAGGCAGTTTTGGACTAGCGTGAGCATCATCTGCGTCAGCGAACCATCAAGGAAGTGTTAGTCCAATGGAAATATACCACTCCAGCAGATGCCACTTGGGAACCATTTACCATTCTGCAACAATATCCCCATCTCAAGCCTTGAGGACAAGGTTGTTTTTAAGGGGGAGGACATGTTAGGGACCTAACCCCTCACGTATGTAGAATAATATATTTCCATTTAATAAAGGTCAATGTTATTAAGGCCTAGCAATAAAGAAGGATAAGTCCAATGTAAGAAGACCTAATAGAATCGTTTGCTTCTAGAAGGATCTTCCTCTAGATGGTTCTTTTGATAGACATATTTAGTATAAATAGGAGTCGAGGGTATGAGAACTTTTTTCTTGGATATTATTTTAATAGAGGTCTTCTCTGCTGGAGGTTTCCCCTTTGAAGAGGCAAGTGAACATTGCTCTCAGTAATCAAAGTGCTCTTTCTGGTATTATTCTAGTATCATTTTGGTATTATTGTGGTGTTGTTCTAGTTATATTGTTGTTCATCTGCCATTTCTAGCTATTTATTTTTGTTCTCCATACTTTTTATATCCGGAATATTACAGAATATCATCATAGGGATTCTAGGAATCCTTGATATTTCTAACAAACACTTCCACCTTCAACCATTTTGTATTTAGCTTGAAGGGACTAGTTGTTTTTTCTTGAGTAGGGGCAACTTCTAACACAATAGGATTATGGTCCAAGTCCCCTCCCAAGGCTACCCATTGTCTTACTCGAATAAATTCATCCGAAAATACCTTAGATATTAAGAATAGGTCAATCGTCTTGGCCATTCTATATTCACTTTCTTTAGTTAGATATTCCTCTTTTTTTATTCTAGTTGCTTTGCTTCCAAATTTTGAGTCTTAGTCAAGTATCCAAATCCTTCACTATTATAAAGGGTCTCTAGATCTTCTTCCAATCTTTTGGAAGCCTCTCATATTTTTATTTTTTGTCCTTGGAACATTGGGATTCTACCTTCTTTACCCTTTCATATTTTGTTGAAACTGAATTGAGGTAGATTCACTGAGAAGATCATCATAGGGATTCTAGGAATCCTTGATCTTTTTAACAAACTCTTCCACCTTCACACATTTTGGATTTAGCTTGAAAGGACTAGTTATTTTTCCTAAGTAGGGGCAACTTATAACACAATAGGATTATGGTCCAAGTCCCCTCCCGAGGCTACCCATTGTCTTACTCGAATAAATTCATCCAAAAATCCTTTAGATATTAAGAATAGGTCAATCCTCTTGACCAATGAAAATCCCTTTAAAGTTGTCATTTTTTATCTCTTTTAATAATCTACTCATCCCTTCAATGATTAGTAGGAATATGAGTGGGGAAAGTGGGAATCCTTGTCTAGGAATCTTGAATGATTTGAAGAAAGGGGATGTTTCCTCATTGATTAGGAAAACAATAGAGGTAATGTATCTCATCACCCAACCACAAAATTATGACAACAACCTAAGTGAATGAGAATCGATCTCAGTTAAATCCAACATACCTTGTCATAGGATTTGGAGAGGTCCACTTTGTTTACCATCAATCTTTTATTTTTGGTCTTGATCTAGTGAAGGATTTCCCATGCTATCCCAACCACCTCATTAATTTTTCTTCCTTCAAAAACTACAAACTATTCACCCAAGATTTGTTTTGATAATAACGTTTTTAGTCTTCTAGATATGACCTTTCAAATAATAAATTGTATGTACAATTGCATAAGGATATTGTCTAAAACTTTTGAAAAGATGTCAAATTATCCTCTTTTTGGATCAAAGAAATGAAGGTAGTATTATAATCCCCAAGATTTTTTCTTGTGTTTCTAATGGTCTCCACCACCCTTCCTAAATAATCTTCAATGAATTCATAACATCCTAGGAATAATTCCATAAGTATTCCATCTGGCCTTGGGATTTTATCCCTTTGGAAGCTCTATAGCTCTATAAGGTTTGGTGAAATTCATCTTTCCGCACTTCTTTCATCAACTCCTAGTTGTCCTCATTGTTTAAAAAACTAGGAAAAGAATTGGATATTCTTATTACTTTAACAATTGTGGCCCAAGAATCCTCTTTGAATATATTGGAGTGATGATTGACTCCTTCATCAACTATGTCTTTAAAATTTGTTTCCCACCTGCTATTTCTTTTATCAATATTCCAGACCGAGTTTATATTTTTTCTTCCATTTGCAAATCTATGAGATAAATTTGAGTTTTCATCACCTTATTGAAGCTAAATTACCCTATTATTGAGCTTCTATTCCTTCTCTTTTCTAGTAATATATTCCTCTTTTTTTATTATAGTTGCTTTACTTCCAAATTTTGAGTCTTAGTTAAGTATCCAAATCCTTTACTATTATAAAGGGTCTCTAGACCTTCTTCCAATATTTTAGAAGCCTCTCATATTTTTTATTTTTTCCCTTGGACCATTGGGATTTTACCTTCTTTACCCTTTCATATTTTGTTGAAATTGAATTGAGGTAGATTCACTTAGAAGATAATTATAGGGATTCTAGGAATCCTTTTTCTTTTTAAGAAACCTTCAACCATTTTGGATTTAGCTTGAAGGGACTAGTTGTTTTTTCCTGAGTAGGGGCAACTTCTAACACAATAGGATTATGGTCCAAGTCCCCTCCCGAGGCTACCCATTTTATTACTCGAATAAATTCATCCGAAAATCCTTTAGATATTAAGAATAGGTCAATCCTCTTGGCCATTCTATTTCTCTATGTGGGAATTAGTTTTGTTGGTTTGATGTATAGAAAACCCATTGCTTCCAACTTTATTATAAAATAACTTGAGAAAAAATCCATGTGAGCAATAGGTCCCCAAATTTCTCAAGCTCATAATATAAATTTTATATCTCCCCTTATCACCACAAGGCCACTATTAATAGATTATTTCTCTATATGGGAATTAGTTTTGTTGGTTTGATGTATAGAAAACCCATTGCTTCCAACTTTATTATAAAATAACTTGAGAAAAAATCCATGTGAGCAATAGGTCCCCAAATTTCTCAAGCTCATAATATAAATTTTCTATCTCCCCTTATCACCACAAGGTCACTGTTAATATATTATTTGAAGAATTTATCCTAGTACTCCACTCTATCTAAGTAAAAAACATATACATTCATGCCAAAGATTTATTTCCCAATATCTATTGAGAACATGGATAACCATAGTCATGTAGGAAAGGCATAGGATTTAGAAAGGGTATATGAACACCTCTACCATTTGGTTATATTCCCACCAGATCTCCCAATAGAAACAATGTAACTGAACTCCCACCCATTAATACATTTTGAGAGTTCCTGAATTATTTTTCCTCCATGATCCAAGAGGAGCCAAGAATGCTAAAAGAGGTCTAGGAGGATCCATAACATCCATAGAGGTCTAGAATGGTTCAAAAATTCTCAAAATTTGACCATCGCAAATTATCTTGAAAATTCCATCAATGCATAGAGCTTGGCGATAGATTTCTGATGGCATAATTTTTTCCTCAAACAAAGTTCATATGAAAAAGTTATGAGCGGTCAAGTTAAAGTAAAAAATGTCAAAGTCAAAGGGGTGAAATGGTGACATGTGTAATCACTGCAAAGGTGACATGTGGCACTACCATACATATGACTTGGCCACACACCAAGGTGCCACATGGTTTGACCATATGTTGACTAGGTAGATGAGTTTCAAGGTGACTCAGTATCTGTGCAATCCATGTGGACATGTCATATGATGATACTTGGCAAGGATGAGCCAATGATAGGTCGCCACGTGGTGACCTCCCATTGGCATATAATGGTTAAGGTTGATTAAATTTATGGAGTCGACAGGGATCAAACCCGCGACCTCCATAATCCCCCAAATGTATAACAAAGACCCCATTACCATTGCGCCATCACTTGTGACTTTACATATGTATAGCATGAATCATATTTAAGTTGTTTTAAAGTTTTGTTTGGGTGGTAAAATGGTCAAGGGCCTAATCCCTTGACACTAAGCACTTCATTTATGTAATATACAATGAAACCCACACTTAATTTGTGGAAGGGCTTAATGGAATTTCCAACAGATATAACCATATGTAATATGGTTATAATAAAGTATAACCATCCACCAATACAACATGTAAATATATGGTAGTTTATGGGGCTTGAACCCCCGTATTACCATATATAAATTCTATGACTTAACCAACAAGCTATATATATGGTTTGTTTAAACAAACCAACCATTTTTCATTTAAAGTTGATCATAAAATTCAGAAATTGGTTAAAGGCCACGTCCTATTTAATGGGTGCATGGACCGAGGTTGTACATACAAACATTAATGTAGAGTTTAGTCTCATAATTCATTCCCAAGGGCACCTAAGTTGTGAGGCTACACCGTAAAGCATGTTGAGAGGTACCTTGATGGAATTTCGAGAATTTTATACTCATTTTGCATGATTTTTCTTTAGGAATCCAACGGTACACTCTGTTTCCACACATGAACAACATGTAAAAAGGTCATTGCAAAACACATGCATTTGATAATTAATAAAATAAGGTCTCTATTGGAAGTAGACCTGGAGAGCTAGCCCAAATTGGGTGAACTCCGTTTTTCCAACTTTTGTATGTGATTTCATTATTGTTGTTCATTTCAAGCTCAATTATTTTTCAAGTTATTTTATCATTAAAGTGGATTTGGTTAGATAAGTTTTTCACATGTAATTTGCATACAATCAAGCAATCATTTTATTTCAAAGATAAAGTAGATGTTTCTTATGTATTAAAACATTAATAAGCATCTAAGGATTTTTTGGATCACCCCATTAGTCATTGTCTCTTGAAGGAGGATAATAAAGGGTTTTAATGTCTCTATAATCCTCCTGATGGTCAATTTGTTAGAGGGATTGAACATTTTTCAACAATTGAGGGTAAGGAAGATAATTTAATCCCATTACAAGGGGCATATAATGTAATATCCCCAATAAGAGATGATTCTTATTTCTATGCCATGTACATATAAGACTTTCTCCCATCTTTCTCCCTCTTTGGTTTGGATTTTATATTTTCTCATTAAGGAACCCTAAACCCCCTACCACCTACCCTATGAAATTGAGGTTTCCCTTTCTCCTAGGTAAAAGATTATATTTTGAGGTTTCTAGGTGATTAGAGTCCTAAGAGCCCCCCTTGATCTCAGATTCCAATTTAGGGTTTTCAGAAGTCCCTCTTGGGATAATTATTCTAAAAAATCCTTATCGATCATATGTAGAGGGATTAGGGTTTGAGACACATGATTTTTAATGATTGAAATACTGGGGAATGATTCCAATTCTTTTGATTCTACCTCTAACCCTCAAGTTCCAAAAACTATTTGTCCACATATTTTCTTTTATGAGGGTAAGTTAATTGTGAGGACTTATCCATGACAGGTCGACAATATTTGTTGACACTAATATCATCCATAATCTATTCCTTATGGTGACTTGAGGCTGAAGGATTCTCTATCAATACCAGTATCTTGTTCAAGAGACCTTCTGTGTGCCTCTTTTCATTTATGACTTCTATCCTTTGAGTGTTTAGAGGAAATTCCAAGATATTTTCTTATTTCTTCAAACACGTCCTCCAACCATAATACAAGTGGTAGACCTAGAATTTAGACCCATGTTGGTAGTATGTCCACTCGGTCCATTCTAACATCAAAATCTATATGCATTTTCTTCATAAATAGATTTTGTGAAACCCACTTCCACCTTCTCTGTAGAACTTTGTTTACCTCTCTAGATGATTCAAAACTCCAAACCAACCACTCATTTTCCAAGGTCATTATATAGGGTGCGTAACCCACAAGAGGTTCAAAGTTTAACCTTGTCGAACCCTTTAAACACTCATAGGACAATTTATTCCAAGAAAATGTCCTACTATTGCCTTCTCTTCTAGCTCCATGACATCACTTCACCTAGTTTTTTAGCCCAAAATTAGGCTTATTGGATCTAACTTTTTCTTTATTCATTTCTTCCTTTTTTATTTCCTTTATTCTTCTAGTGAGGGTTTCCCTAGGCTCCCTTATTCCACTATAGTAGAGCCACTCATTAGGTTAAGATCCAAATGCTTTTTGATGAACCCTACCTCCTGTTGATCATTAGAATTCTCGATTGAGTTGTAAAATTGAATTTGGATATCCCCACAAAATGTAGGCATATGGATAAATGTTCCATCACCATCATAATTGTTCTTAATGGCTCCATCTCTATCAAGTCTAGAGAAATCATGTTTGAGATCTTCCAAATCATCCTCTTTGTATGCTACTGGTGGGATATCAAGTGCACCATTAAAGCCATAAGGGTACTCACCATCTATTACTTTCACCCTCACCTTCGATTGTAACTCCCTTATGGCACCAATGATGGCTAATTCTTGGGACAACTCGTCTATAATGGACAATGTGTCCTCCTCCAATGGGATCAACCCCATCAAACACCCCCTTCCCGACATAAAATACTAGGTTAGATAAATCTTGGGGTATCCCATATGTGGTTGACCCTCTATTGGTTCGACCAAATAATCTACTCCTTCTTTCATCATCACCAACCATCATCAACTACTTTAAATGTGTATATTAACCAATTTTTAGTTTTATTTATAATATTATTATTATGAACTATATAAAATCAACTATACATTCAATTAAAATAAATATTCTATTAAAGCATGGCCTTCTTACATATTTTTAATATTAATATTTATACTTCCAAATTAAAAAATAAATATTCACCCAAGTTTGACTAATGAACAATACTTTGTGAGAGAAATTTATGTTATAAAACTATTTTATAACATATTATGTCTACTTTTTTCTAATTAATTAAAAATTATTATAAACAATGGATTCATCAATTATACAAAGATCATGAGAGTTGTATAATATTATTATTATGGTTTTGATCATATCATGAAAGCTGTATATTATTAAAAAAATACTCATTTCTAAATTGAATTAGATTTTGAGTTGTACAATTTTTTATTAGGGTCTTTGAGCCTTACATACAGTAATAGAGTTAGTATAACAAAGCTGTTGTATTATATTTATAATTTTAAGATTTTGACAACATTGTTTTTTAATTTGATCTCATTGTTTTCTCTAAACGTATCTTATTGTATCATTGATAAGTATAACTCATCATATTGTTTTTGTCATTGTAACTATTTTTTATATCCTTATCTTTTAGAAACTAACAATCTTTAAACACTTGTAGTGGATCATATTACGATGTGAACTATGGACTATAACAATTGTTAAAGAAGTACCAAGTATCCCTTATTGCAATATTAAATTATAATAATGAAATAACAATATTGATGAGTAAGAATTATAAAAATATCATTATCCTAATTAAACCCTTCTTGTTTTGTTCATGCATATAAGTAAATAATTGAGTATTGAGAGCATTGACTAAGTAAGAATTATAAAAATATCATTATCCTAATTAAACCCTTCTTGTTTTGTTCATGCATATAAGTAAATAATTGAGTATTGAGAGCATTGACTAAGATAGGAGGATACATTGAAGTTTGCCTTTTATGGAAATGTTTACTTCCTTATTTAAACTAACTAAAAGATCCCAAAGTTTACCATTCATACACCAAATTAGAAATATATTCATTTTTGTTAAGTGACAAAATGACCATATACAAATTAAGGAGTCATATACAATGTTAAGTTAAGTATTTTCCCAAATCTAGATCATTATTTGAGATAAACAGTTGTCATATTTTTGTCACAAGAGTGTGTCAAAAACCATACTCTAAGTAGTTTCCTTCTTAGAGACATAAAAAAATGAAAATATAAAAAAATAAAGGACTCATGCATGCAACATACTAACCTATATTATGAGAGAAAGGGTGCAAGTAACAAAATGACGAATTTATTCATTGGTACTTAATGTTGATTTTTCATAAGAGATGATATTGTATATGAATATGTATTATTACAATGATGAGTGTTCCATATATATAAAACATATGGTGACCATCCATGAAAATATGCATCCCTTGGATAATAAATATATTGGAACACTCATCATAAATAATTATTTATGATATATATTTATACCTTATATAAATATATTATTACAATAATATTATTGTTTAATAATTAATAATCATATTATTAATTATTAATCTGGGAAAATGTATTCCCGATGTTTTTAAAACATCAACACTCCCTCTCAATGAGGGAGACATTCTGCACCTCAAGCACCTCGAGTCCATAAGACTGCACCTGTGCCATTCTCCTCAGTCAAATCAGCATGACCACTCTAGAGAATGTCTGCCCGATGCTTCTAACTTCAACACTCCCTCTTAGTGAGGAAGACATTCTACATTATGCCAAGATTACCTCTGAAGATTACATGTCGGTATCTCTCAAATAGCTTCAACATGTCACCATGACAATCATTACTTCGCAATACATCTGTACCTCATCATGTGTACCTTCGGTCTCAGTGCCAACCCTTTTTCATGCTGGATGAGATCCACTTGTCTCAGTGCCAACCCGTTTTCATGTTGGATGAGAAAACTTAGTGCCAACCCTTTTTCATGATGGAAGAGTTCCACCTATCTCAGTGCCAACCCTTTTTTATGTTGGATGAGAACACTCAGTGCCAACCCTTTTTCATGCTGGATGAGTTCCACCTGTCTTAGTGCCAACCCTTTTTCATGTTGGATGAAAACACTTAGTGCCAACCCTTTTTCATGTTTGATGAGTTTTACTTGTCTAAATGCCATCCCTTTTTCATGTTGGATGACAACACTTAGTGCCAACCCTTTTTCATGCTAGATGAGTTCCACGTGTCTTAATGCCAACCCTTTTTCATTCTAGATGAGAACACTCAGTGCCAGCCCTTTTTCATGCTGGATGAGAACACTCAGTGCCAGCCCTTTTTCATGATGGATGAGTTCCACCTGTTTCAGTGCCAACCCTTTTTCATGGTGGATGATAAAACTCTCTTTGAAGAGGGACCATGCCAAGATTGTCCCTGAAGTACTCAAACTTCGTCCCAGACAATGGCTTGGTCAACACATCCATAATTTGCTCCTCGGTAGTCACGTAATGGAGTCTCACTGCTCCCCTCTGCACCATATCTATGATATAGTGATATTTAACCTCGATATGCTTCGACCTGTCATGAAACACCACATTATTTGACAACTTCATGCAACTCTAGTTGTCACACAAAATGTAGGTCACCTCCAATTTGAGACCAAATAACCCAGACAAACAACATCTGAAGCCACATTGCCTCTCTACATGTTGCACATGCTACCACATATTCAGCCTCAGGCATATTAAGTGCTACACATGACTGCTCCCTTCTCAACCATGAGATCACAATGATCCCATATTGAAACAACATCCAAAAGTACTCTTCCGATCCACTGCACTCCCTACCCAATCAGAGTCTTTATGCTCCCTCTGAAGCTTGATTCCCTCTGAGGCTATATAGTCTTCGGAGTCATCTTCTCCCTCTGCATGTGCTGACCTCCTCTTCTTCTTCATTACATGGATGTGCACAACTCTATGTCTGGATAGTCTTGCTTCATGTTGCTTCCTGCAACTATCATTTTGGCTCCTTCTTAGAGCTATTACCTATGGCAGTGATCCCATAAATGATACGTCTTCTACTATGACCAACACACATCCATAATATATCCGATGGCATACGGATAACCATGTTTATTTTCTAGCATTAAATTAGACAAGCACAATTTTCCTCAATTGGTAATTATTTTCAATGATATACGATATTACTTTAGTAAACTCTAGAATATCACAAAGTAATTATACTCATAAAATTTCAACTACTTAGAAACTTTTGTCTCTTCCTTAGATCACTTCCCATGTGTGTGAGAGAAAAAATATGTGTCTATTATTGTGTCTTTCAAGTGTCTTTTTATAGTAATATTAGATTGATCCAAAGAGACACTTCTCTTTGAAAATTAAATTAAGTTAAATTAAATTTTCTTTCTTATGAATAGTTGGAGAATACGTCTAGTAACTACCCAAAGATTAATTTGGTTATAATTCATACACATAGTAATTGACTTTGTTAAATTGTTAGGTAGAAGTAAATATGTGGTACATTCCTCATATTTAGGAAATTAGACATTTATACTAGAAATTACTGCCCACCATAATTTATGGAATTGTATATGAATATGTATTATTACAATGATGAGTGTTCCATATATATAGAACATATGGTGACCATCCATGAAAGGATGCATCCCTTGGATAATAAATATATATGGAACACTCATCATAAATAATTATTTATGATATATATTTATACCTTATAAAATATATTATTACATTAATAATATTGTTTAATAATTAATAATCATATTATTCATTATTAATCTGGGAGAATGTCTTCCTCATGTTTTCCAAACATAAACACCTAATATCCATAACAAAATATATAATGAAAGAATAATCATTTTTTAATTAATCCAATGGAAATATGACTTAAAACACCTGGGAATAAAGCTTGGTTTAGCTAGGTGGACTCCAAAGCCTCTCCTTGGGATGAGTCCTTCACCTCTGTGTTTTCTTAAACTCCAATATTGGCACAGAAATGATGGAAATATCAATGGTAGTTAGAAAAGAGAAAATGTGCATTGTCTCTATGGAAAAATTCTAGTAACATAACCTTACTTTGGAATGTGGTTGAATGGTGTGACCTAAAGGGATTTAATTATAGGTGAATATTGGAACCCTCTTTTGATTCAATTTCCATGTGAAATCTTCCCATTACATTAATGAATTTACGAGATAATGGTGGTTAAAAAAGACTATATAAAATGGTTTTAATGAATGATATGGTTTGATAAGGTCCACATGATGGATGCCAAAGAGTTGAAACAACAATATTGGACTTCCTTAGCTACCTACTTTAAATGTTAACCCAGGGTTTGTACAAAATTAAGAGGTATTGTGCACTATATGTGCAAACTTCATACATGCACCTATCTAATGAGGGGGAAACATGTTCATCCTAGGATTGAAAGGGTTACTTTAGCCAAGGAAATGACTAATAATCCATTCAAAAATTCTCAAAGGAAAGTTGCAATTCAAATGAAAGAAAGATACAATATAATTGAAAGAAAACTACAATTTAACTAAAAGAATATTGAAAAACAATATTGAAAAGACCATGCAATCAAGGGAACAATCCTTCTTATCCCAACAAAAAGGAAAGATGGGATGAAAGGTTGCAAATCCAAGTGATTCAAGTTTAGGTTGTTGACCCAAAGTACAAAAATAAACTTGTTGGAAAATAAAATTGGATTTATCTAAATTAATCTATTGAAAACATAGTAAACGCTATGAAAAAATCACCCATTGCAAAATTGAATAAAAGCATGATAAAACAAAGCCAATCCCTCTTGAATTAAACTTCTACAAGGATGAAGAAACCCTATGTTAATATAGCCTCCTTAGTAGTTCAATTGAAATAAAGATACAATATAACTTAAAGAAAGTTGCAATTTAACTGAAAGAATATTGAAAAACAAAATTGAAAAGACCATGCAATCAATGGACCAATCATGCTTATCTTGACAACTAGGAAAGATGGGATGAGAGGTTGCAAATACAAGTGAGTTAGGTTTAAGTTGTTGACCCAAAGTACAAAAATAAACTTGTTGGAAAACAAAATTGGATTTATCTAAATTAATCTACTGAAAACATAGTAAACCCTGTGCCAAAATCACCTATTGCAAAACTAAATAAAAGCATGATAAAACAAAGGCAGTCCCTCTTGAAGTAACCTGCTACAAGGATGAAACAACCAAAGTTTAATAGAGCCTCCTTAGCAATTCAAATGAAAGAAAGATACAATATAAATAAAAGAAAGATGCAATTTAACTGAAAGAATATTGATTTTTTTTTTTAAAAGACCATGCAATCAAGGGACCAATCTTTCTTATCCTGACATCAAGGAAATATGGGATGAAAGGCTGCAACTACAAGATAGTCAGTTTTAGGTTGTTGACCCAAAGTACAGAAATAAAATTGATGGGAAACAAAATCAGATTTATCTAAATTAATCTACTAAAAACATAGTTAACCCTACAAAAAAAAACCCTATTGCAAAATTGAATTAAAGCATGATAAAACAAATCCAATCCCTCTTGAATTAATCTACTACAAGGATGAAGCAAACCAAGTTTAATAAATATTCCTTATCAATGACAACATACCATGAAACTACTTTCAACAACACACTAGAATTTGTTACAGGAAATAAAAGTCTTCTCGAGGAAATAAAGGCTAATTGTAGAAATTTATTCATAACATGAAATGTAAGTAAGATGAACTAAAAAATACCGAAATAAAAGGAATGAAACATCAATACAGAGGATCCTTATTCATCCTTGAGTCGTACTAGCTCAAGGATTCTACAGGGAACCTAAAAACTATCAACAAGATTTTTTTTTTAAAGAATAATCTACATTATCACACTTATTGAAAGTAACAATATATCTCATAGGAGTTTGAATTATCTAAGAATTCCTAATGATGAACAAAAATGAATAAATCATAGTGATATCCCCTAGCTCCTACTTATACTAAAATATTACATCAATCATCCCTTCAATCCGTCCTTGATTGAAGGGATTGTGTCTTAAGGATTCCTATAATCAGGGACCTATATTTTAGGGATACAATCCCTTCCTAGATTGACTTTCTTGAGTCAATGATTCAAATGGTTCGTGATATATTTGGTTCCTTGGGGTGATTGAAGGGCTGGAGATACCTTGGAAGTGGATGAGGGGACACAATCCCTCTTTCTTCTCATGAAATGTTGGAATAGGACCTCTTCTTGAGTCTACCTGCTTGGAGCATGGGTTAGTGTATCTTTTAGTCATACATAAAATCATGGAAACCATAACTAAAATAAGAAAAAACATACACTCAATCATCCAACACATTCCATCAATCAATTACATAAAAACCCACATAATTATATCAATCATGGTCAAGAGAGGTTTATAGAGTACAAATATGGTTAGAATGTCTCAAAAATGGCCTCATGATACTACAATGGAGAGGCCCATCAACACCCCCTAGTTTAGAGTTTCACACATCCTTGTGCAAACAAAAATGGTGATGTACTTTCTATTGCTATCCTCTCTTGTTGAATTACCTTGCAAATCTACCTCAAATACCATGTTACATATTTGGTGATGTCACCCTTGCCATAGTATCCAACATCTCTCTCAACTTTATTCCAATTTTCCCTCTATTTCTCCTCATCTAATGTTGTTATTGGTGAATATTGTAGCAGGAGAGGTGGGTTGAGTCTCAACCCAATCCATTTTAACTTAAGCTTGCTCAATGAATCTTTCCATAGTTGGGCGCTAAATAGGATAACTTGCAAGTTACTGGGTAAGTGATGCTACCTCCTCTTTATACCATGTAATAATGACTTCCACCTTATTTGTCATGCTTTGGATTCCTCTTCTCCTGAAAGTATAATGGTGTCCTCAAAGTGGGAAATTTCCCTTCTTTGCTTCTCCTCTAAGATAGGAGAAAGCTCTAAATTAGATGTGAGGGTCTCATGGTTGGAAATGGGCTCTTCTACTTTGTAAATCTCATATTTGATCCACAGGGGGCCATTTATTTCTTCCTCCCTATACCTCTATAGCTCATTTTCCCTTAATTCCTCATGGTGGATCCAAGAATACAGATGTCTCAGCTGGAAATCCCTAGCATATGGACTTGGGGTCCATTTTTAGGGTTGTGGAGAAGAAAGGATGTGCAAATAGAACTCACACAAGTGATCTCTTTCCTCATCATTTCCCTCTTGGCATGGATTGAAAAATTCCTTGGGATTGTCTACTCTTAAGGGGACCTACTATACCTGTATATGCATATTAAATTTATGCCATTTTTATTTGAGGAATATACTACAAACTTTTACTGGTTGTTTCCAATTCATCATTTTTTCTACTATCCGAGCCATCTTGGAGAGGTATTCCTCCATTACCTCTACTCTCTTAGTCTAGCTATCCAATTCCTTTCTAGTTTTGGCCAGATCCTCCTTCAAGACTTATTTTCTACCTTAAGTTGTTTCTTGTGATCAATACATTGCATTGTCATGATTTTGAAAATTTCTTGCAAGTTATGAAGTTGTTGCTCCAAATCTTCACTCCTCTGTACATTCTCTTTATTGTTGATCTTGGCCTCTACTAGGCTCTTCCATTTGAGGGATTCTACCCTTGCTACCTATAGCTCACTTAAAGTGAGTTGAAAACATGATCTCTAGGTGGTCAGGTTGCTACCTTATCCTCCTCCTGTGCCCCTAAAGGGATATTAGTAGGGATAGGATTTTACACCGAGTCTACTATGGTGGAGGATATAGGTGTAATCATCTCAGGGGATGTTTGGGATCTAGTTCTTTCTGTCCTAAGTGATTGCCCACTCTTTCCTAAAGATTGGGTCTTTTCTTTGATTTTCAAAGGGTTTCTTTTTGGTGTCCCCAATTTGAGTAAGGTGGAAACTACTTCTTTGTTTGCATATTCCATCTTCATATTTTTCTAATTTTGTTTGATTTTGGAATCATCTTCCTTTACAATTTTCTTTCCCCCCCCTACATCTCTTTTTGGACTAGGTTCCTGGAAATATTGTTGGGAAGCTATGAATTTATGTCTATCCATGGTAAAAAAAAATTCCCAAGGTATTCTAACAACTTGTATTTCTAAAGCATCATATACTAGTGAATTGATGAGGCCATGATGGGTGAAGGCATGTTCTTTCCCTTTCTTAACCTTTGAACTCTTTTCCCTTAAGGGATGCATCAAAATATAAAGAATGATCAAGTTTTCCTCAGGTATCTAATGGAATGGATTCCTGAGTTGATGCAATAACCTTAAGTGGTATGAATATAACATACTCAAAATTCCTTCATAAGTGATGAACTTGAGTAGGTGGTATGCCACTTCATCCCATTGTTCTAGAATACTTTCTCTTTTAATCCTATTCTTGTTTTCCTCTATTTCTTCATAACTGAGGAAAAATAGTTTCTTAGAATCAATTTTAGGTTGAATTTCATCTTTGTCCCAAGGAAAACCCATGGGAATTCCTAAGAATATACTTATAAGGGATTAATTCACCTACAGTTACAACCCTCTTACTATTGTGACATATTTTTTATCTATGATATTTTGGAAATTGTGTGCAAATTCAAGAGCTACTATATCATCATATCCATGTAGTTTATAAAAATATACTGAATAGTTGGACTGCTAAAATATCTCAACCACCTTAGGGTTTTTATACACCCTAGAGGTATTAGTAAGCTCTCTTATGTTGAAGCCTCCCCCCATAGTTCACTCAGAAAGGATTCTCTATGTAAACTATAAAGTTATGTGCATGACATTTTGACTAGCTCAAAAACTAAAGAATATAAAACAAAGGAATCTTGGCTTCATTGGGCTCTTGATGTGGAGGAAAAGGAAATCAGAGTAAGGGGTACATGATGGCTTCATAGGAGCCGAGGATAGATTAACAACATACACAAGTTGTATCTAAGAATGTAATTGCTAGAATAGAGGAATGTGGGGTTAATAGTGTATCAACTCATGTTTTAAAATTTTTATGTCGTTGGAGTGCTAAGGAAGTATTTATCTAATCCATCTAAGTCTCATGTTTGGAGGATCCATTGGATCCAAAAACTACTCTCACTCCTCCTCATGATTTGAGGTGCACTCTGTATTGAAAGGGACTATACATTCCTCAATATTTGGAGCCTCCTGCTCCTCACCATCTGATGTAATATCAAGGGACCTCCTGAAGGCCAAGTCCTCCTCAAACCTGACATCCCGACTAAACTCAACATATCATTTTATTGGACTGTAGATATTGTAGGCCTTTGAAGTCTCATTGTATCATATACACATGCCATTTCTATTCAAAGGTTCCAACTTCATTCTCTTCTCCTTAGGAACATGAATGTAGATTGGACAGCCGAATATCCTCAGATTCCCTATCTCAGGTTTCACTCTTGTGAATGCTTCTTCAGGAGTCTTTTCCTCCAATATCCTATGAGGGCTCTTGTTTTGAGCATAAAATGTAGTGTTGCATGCTTCTTCCCAAAGCATCATGGGTAGATCTTGGTCATGTAACATTGCCTTGGAAGTTTCAGTTATGATCTGATTCTTTCTCTCTACAAACCCATTCTATTCTGGATTTAAAGGAACTATCATCTCCCTCTTAATCCCTACTTCCTTACAAAACTTATTGAACTCACTGGAGGTATGCTCACCTTCGTTTTTTGACATAAAAAATTTGATCTTCTTTCCTATCTTATTCTCCACCAGAGATTTAAACTCCTTGAATTTACTGAAGACTTCATCCTTGGTCTTTATGAAGTAAATCCATGTCCTCCTGGAATAATCATCAATAAAGGTCATGTAATATCGAAAACCACTTGTGGATGGAACTAGCATTGATGCATAGACATATGAATGTACCAGAGAGAGGGGGGGAAA
>JZKD02S1674768.1:236065-267940 GCA_000966675.3 Picea glauca
CCCGAGCAGGGATGGAATTTGACAGGAAATTGCCCCGAGCAAGAATGGAATTTGACGGGGAAATGGAATTTGGCGAGGAAATTGCCTTTGCGAGGTGATTTTTGACGAGGAAATTTTCTTTTGCAGGGTGATTGACCTGGTTAAAATTTCACAATAACCATCTACATTCTTTATTAAATTATGAAAACGGATCAAGCAGGTTTCTAAACCGATTTCGTTTTGAAATTTCTACCCTGGGTTCCAGTGACACGTGTTGCTTTCATTATTGTGTGTATTCTCATGGCGGTTCTATGGACCACCCCTTCAGCAATCTATAAATGCCATGCAATACTGCCCTTCTCAATCTATCAAAGCGTATTCTGTCTCTTGAAATTTCGCCAACAATTGAATCAGTTTCTTGTGTTTGTTAACAATCTGCAAATATGTCTTCTGGCTGTGGAAACTGTGACTGTGCTGACAAAAGCCAGTGCACGTAAGTCCTTTTTATTTCAACTTTTCTCCTCTCTTTTGTTATCGCAATTCAATTTTATAGTTTTGTCTCCTGATGGTAATTTGAATGTTTTAGTTTTTCATGGCTAACATTTCTTCGTGTGTGTGCTGCTGCTATTAATGATGGCAGCAAGAAGGGCAACTCCTTCGGGGTGGAGATCGTTGAAACCAGCAACAACATGAGGTGGGTTTTGGCTATCATGTGTTTCAGATTGAAACGCCTAATTCTATGCTTTGGTTGTACCACTGAATTCATAATTTTAACCTGGTTTTTTAATTTTGTTTCTGCAGCTTCGAGTACGAGATGGAAACTGTGAGTGCAGAGAACGACTGCAAATGCGGACCAAGCTGCACCTGCAACCCTTGCACCTGCAAAAACTGATCATGGAGGACATAAAAGACTTGCTACTTATTATAGATAGAAAAGAAGTATTGTTGTTGCTGAGGGGATCTGCAGTTGAATAACAACTTAGTTGAATGTGTCACGCAGATCCCCTCAGCAGGGTGAACTATTAAAATTCATGTCTTGTGAGTTTAGCTTGTTTGTTATTCTACGTTTGTCTCTACGCTACACCTTTGTACCGCCTTCTTAATATTTTATTAAACACTCCGCTCTGATATGTTATTAAAATTTGTGTTTGGACGTCTTCTGGTTTTTTCTTCATCTGTTATGAATGAAGATCAAATATGATTTCAAATATTTATCCAAAGCTTTGATTGGAAAAGATCGTGCTAATTCTTTAGAAAATATGATGGCCACTGGGATATTATGAACTGAAGAACCTGTAAATTACTGTATGTATGCCTATGCGAATGTTTTTATCTTCATCAGATCAGATTGGAATCCCTCAGTCATATTTTTCAATAAGGTTCCGATGAGGTTTGGCTTTAGGTTCAGTTAGACATATTGAATCATGAGAACTCATCCCAAACCTCAATAAAATTTTCTTAAAACCTCATCCCAAACCTCATTAAAATTTTCTCAAATTCCTCATCCCAAACCTCAATAAAATTTTCTCAAATTCCTCTTGAGGTTTGAATTCAGGGTTCGAATTCGGACAGTATTTGATTTAGTTCAAGGTCAGCATTAGGTTTGGCAAAATTTTCTCATGAAACCTCATCCCAAACCTCAATAAAATTCTCTCAAATTCCTCTTGAGATTCGAATTCAGACATTATTTGATTTAGTTCAAGTTCAGCATTATTTGATTTAGTTCAAGTTCAACATTAAGTTTGGCAAAATTTTCTATGAAATCTCATCCCAAACCTCAATAAAATTCTCTCAAATTCCTCTTGAGATTCGAATTCAGACATTATTTGATTTAGTTCAAGTTCAGCATTATTTGATTTAGTTCAAGTTCAACATTAAGTTTGGCAAAATTTTCTATGAAACCTCATTCCAAACCTCAATAAAATTCTCTCAAATTCCTCTTGAGATTCGAATTCAGACATTATTTGATTTAGTTCAAGTTCAGCATTAGATTTGGCAAAATTTTCTCATGAAACCTCATCCCAAACTTTAATAAAATTCTCTCAAATTCCTCTGAGATTCGAATTCAGGGTTCGAATTTTGACAGTATTTGATTTAGTTCAAGTTCAGCATTAGGTTTGACAAAATTTTCTCATGAAACCTCATCCCAAACCTCAATAAAATTCTCTCAAATTCCTCATGAGATTCGAATTCAGGGTTCGAATTCGGACAGTATTTGATTTAGTTCAAGTTAAGCATTAGGTTTGGCAAATGTTGAGGTTCGAAATTCAGTATTTTAGTTAGTTCAAGTTTGGCATTAGGCTTGGCAAATCTTGAGGTTCCTAGAATTTCAAACCTAAAACTTTAGGTTCGGTGAACCCTGTAACTTAGTTTCTAAGTTATATTTATATGGTTAAATCATCATCTTGGATTTCTGAATTTGTTCATATGGTTTGGAGCATGGCTTACTAAAATGGAAAAAACCAGAAAAACCAAGCATAAATATTTTCAGTGTTCACCCATATTGCCCTTCAATTTAACTGTGGCCCTCGTGGGTGCATAATTTGTCAAGAAAGTGTTGGAAAAACTGGTTAATTGCTGCGCTGAGTCCACCACCAGATTCGCATGTTGATGATGGACTAAGTTCTGTGTGGTTGAGAAGAGTCAACGAAGATGTAGACAAAAAGTACGTTACCTAAATGTTTTAAGTATAATCAGGTGATATATAAAATATGAGTGAAATCTCAATTTTTTTATAATAGGAATGAAATCTCAAATTATTCTTCTGGGTGAATATTTTATATTTTTCCACATAAAAGGAATAGGTTAATTAGGGAGCAAACAGACTAGTTTTACAGATAAAAAAAAATGGGTTTGAATTCTATCAGATTTTTAGGAGTAGTTTGAGTTTTGGATAGATCAAAATTCCATGCATTTTAGAACGTTACTTCAGTGGTTTCGCTCCATTTTAAACAAACTCAAATGCTCAAAAAAATCTATCAAAATTCTGGATTAATTAAAAATTTAAAAACCTACACTAAAAAAACCTACCTAAAAAATAACTTAAAAAAAATATTGCTTTAAAGTTAATCCACTCCTTTATGATATTGTAAAGATTTTATATATCTTAATAAATTTACCTACCTAAAAAATAACTTAAAAAAAATATTGCTTTAAAGTTAATCCACTCCTTTATGATATTGTAAAGATTTTATATATCTTAATAAATTTACTAGATATTTGAAACATAAATATATATTAACCACTATTAAACATATTTTTAAATAGATTAAAATTATGTTTAATGATGTATTCAATAATAGTATAGATATAAATGCAACTATACTAAATATATGAAATTCAATAATATATTTAGTAATAACCCATTAAATAGATCAAACTTTGTCCACAAAATATATACAGACACCATCTTAACATATTGACAACAATTAAAAATAAATAAATAATTCCACCAAAACAAAGTTTCATTATTCGCCACAAATTAGACTTCGTATTGGAATTCGCTACAAATGCCGCTTGGTCAATTTGGAAAACAACTCTTTAATTTGGATTTTAGTGCTTTGAAAGTGAAATCACCCGAAATTAAAGGCAGTAGAGATTGTGAACAGATTCCTTGATAAGTTCGGAATCTTTATTCAAATCAAAAGTACTCTTTGATTGTCTTTCTTTTATAGACGTCTACGTTGGTAATAAAGTTATATATTTTTTATATTATTATTTATATAGGTCTATGTTGGTAATAAA
Source organism: Picea glauca (assembly GCA_000966675.3). Lineage (NCBI taxonomy): Eukaryota > Viridiplantae > Streptophyta > Pinopsida > Pinales > Pinaceae > Picea > Picea glauca. The sequence continues at coordinate 239,789 of JZKD02S1674768.1, forward strand.
GTTATATATTTTTGATATTATTATTTATATTTTTATATTTAATATTTAGTTTTTTTTTAATCAATAATTAAATTATTTTAAAGGTTATAAGTTCAAATTTAGAGGGAAGTAGGGTATGTATATTATTATAAATTTTATTAGTCAAATTGCTTGGTGAAGAAAGATCTTTGTTTCACAAACAAAAAAATCTCATGCATCAATTTAATGTGGCTTAGCTATAACCTTAAAAATAAATTATTATTATTAATAATATATTTTATTTTAACTTAATTAAAATTTATTATAAACCATAGATTCATCAATTTTACAAAGATGATGACAGTAAAATTATTATAAACAATGGATTCATCAATTCTACAAAGATAATGAAAATTGTATAGTATTATAATTGTTTTGACTAGATCACAAAATTATATATTATCCTTGTTTTTTTCTTGATCAAAAAATTTATTCATTTCTCAATTGAATTAGACTTTGAGTTGTATAATTTTTTATTAGGGTCTTTGAGTTTACATTTATTAATAGAGTTAGTGTAGCAAAGTTGTTATAGTGTATTGAGTTCATTGTTTTCTCCAACAGTTTATTATTTTATCATTGATTTTAGTATACTTTATTATTTGTATAACTTATTATATATATATTTTTTTACAAACTAACAATATTAAACACTTTAGTGGATCCTATATTATGTTAACATTATTAAACACTTTATTGTATTTCATTATGATGTGGACTATAATAATTATTGTGAAAGAAATACTAAGTAGCTAGCTCTTATGCTTAGCACTTCCATGGGATGCATGCAATATTAAATTTTAATAATGATGAGAAAGAATTATACAAATGTCATTAACATAATTAAACTATTTTTGTTTTGTTCATGCATATAACATTATGATGTGGACTATAACAATTATTGTGAAAGAAGTATTAAGTAGCTCTTATGTTTAGCACTTTTATGTGGATGTATGTAGTATTAAATTATAATAATGATGAAAAAGAGATATACAAATGTTATTAACATAATTGAATTAGTTTTGTTTTGTTCATGCATATAAATGAATGAATAATTAGGCATTGAGAACATTGAATAAGATAAGATGATATATGAAAGCTTACCTTTATGGCAATGTTTATTTCCCTATTTAAACTAATCAAAAGATTCGAAAGTTTACTATTCACATACCAACCTAAAAATATAGTCATTTTCATTAAGTGACAAACTAACCATATAGAAATTGAGTCAAATACAACGCCAAGTTAAGTGTTTCCCCAAATCTAGACCACTATTTGAGATCAATTGTTGGCAGGTTTTTATCACAAGAGTGTGCCAAAAACCCTACTCTAAGTGGTTGTCGTCTTAGAGACACAAAAAAATGAAAATAAAAGAAAACAAAGGACTCATGCATGCAACACCATATTAAACAATCTTATGAGAGAAAGGGATGCAAGTAACAAAATCATGAATTCATTCACTAGCATCTATTGGGCCCTTCGTTTTGAAGAACGCCAATTTTTGTGGAAGTATAAACATTTTGTAGAATAATATAGTACACCAGTAGTGGATCCAAGTTGTGGAAATATATGTGTCAGCATGCCAGCAGGGAAAATAGTTATGAGTTAGCTAAGAAAAGAAACGGAAAGATCCATAACCTTTGAGCACATGCCAGAAGGAAACAAAATCAAGAAATCACAATGACATAATCAAGAAACAAAGAAAGTTATGCAGGAAATCTATAAAGCATGGGTCTATGTGTTCGATTGTGGGTTTTTTGTTGTTGTTGAGCATTATTAAGTTGTTCTCCTATTTGATCATTGAGGTTTTTATACTCTTTTACTATGATAAGCCATTGTAAAGGAGAGATGAGCATGAATTGCAACTACACAGAAGTTTGAGAGTCGAGGTCGAATATCTCATTACTGACTCAATTGTATAAGTATTTATCTAAAGGGAATACCTCCATGTATGATAAGCTTGTGATAAGATAATATATGATGGATTTTTTGGGCACCCAAAATTTGTCATTATGTGGATGAATGTATGGTTTCTTTCTTGCGCAATATGTCTAGTTATGCATAATTTCTAGTTGCATTACTATTTAAACAATATTCTTTGATGTATGTATTTGCCTTAATGTTGCGCAACACAAATTGTTCAATGCTTTCGATGGTTTAAGACGTTTAATGTTATGATACCTTTACATTTAAGTACATAATTTTATTGTAATGCATTAGACTTAATTGTGTGTCCTCTTTAACTTGTATTCACATAAGTCTTGGTAGCGCTTCGAGTGAGAGATCTTTCTCTTGTGGAATGTTGAATATGCTAGGGAGACTAGACTATGATGGTACCTTTGTTAGTAACCTACGAGAACCACGATCTCCAATTTTGTGCCAACAAATGGTTCTGTTGTCGGGACTCTGACTTCTAAGCGAGTTTCTCAGAGGATGCAACATCACCTTTTTAAGTCTGATATTGAAAATTGGTGGGAATGAAGATGTGATGAATTCATATTTCAAGAAACTAAGTTACAACAAAAAATTTTGAGGATTGTGAAGGACGCGGTATTTTATTATGAACTAGCCAATGATCAATAATAAATATTCTGGATCTAATTCCCATAAGAGGTCTACTAGTGGCTTGACCAGCTACGAGAAGCACCAGAATTTAAAGATTGTGTCAAGACGATATTTAATTGGACTATAGAGTGACTAGTTGCTCTTCACAAGTTGGATCACTAGATTTTTCGAGTTGTGGAATTTTGGTTCCAAACTACCCTAGAAGGATACATCATTGAATTTTTCACATAAAACCACCATTCATTCTCAAAGGTAGAAGAATTATTTTACAAGGGAGCCCAAATGATATTATTGAGAGAAATCCCACTGTGGATGAAGATATTGCTCGTGAAAGAGGGAATGCTACCATTTCCTTTGGTTCAAATGGTAGAGTAAAACCCTTTGCACATGAGAGGTGGGGAATTTAGGCAAGGATCCATGAGTTAGGATACAAAAGTTCTTGAAGTATAGGAGGTCATCGTGAGAAGAGTACCAGAGACAAGTGGGATCAGAAAAGGGTTACGATGATTGAAAAAAGGTGGCAAGAACATATGTGAAAGTTGATGGAGAGGATTGATCAGTCATACAAGGAGATCAACCTCGATAAGATTCATAAAAGAGAGTTAGAGAAGTTAAAAGAATTAAAGATACGTGGAAGGATGACCAACCAATGGTTGAATGAGAAGTTTGGAGAGAAAGATGAGATTTCTGGAGAGAGTATATGAGGAGAAAAAAAGTCGGATGAAATAATCACCACCGAGGAACAAGACTCATCTGTAACCTCTACATAATTTGGAGGAGAATGAACTCCGCAACTGATGGCACCTACACCAATATGACCATCTAGAGGAGTTGCACAAGTCACAACTACAATGTCATTTAATGGCCCTGTGCAGTACCATGCCTTCCTAAACCATCAGGGTAATCAAAATAATGACTATTGTGAAATTTGCAGAGGTCATGGGAATCCCACTTGGCATTTACCAATCCTACAAAAATACACCCCTGTTTCGAACACTGTCTACTATAATTTATGTGGGTCACCTACTCACACCACCAAACAATGTCGTGCTCTAAATGGTCTTGCAGACAGTCTAGATTGGTTTGCATTCATGGTTGATGAAGCTCCTCAAGGATTTGGAGGAGGATATGGAGGTGGCAGAGGTTTTTGAGGTGGAAAAATTGTCAGAAGAGGGCCAACTCGGTGTTATAATTGTGATGAATAGGGACATCTCGCTAGAGATTGTCCTCTTCTGAGATGACCTTGGTGTTCCCACTGTAGAAACAACACCCTTTCCACTGAGGATTTCCCTGAGTTGATTGTGAAGTGGGAGGATCATACAAGGCAGTGAAGAATTAATTTGATAAATTTAGACCCCCGACCTGTCCCTGAAGAAAAGGAATCCAACATTAATATTATTACTCGGGGAGGAACAAGGATTGGTGCTAATGTTGACAACTCGACTCAAAGAAATATCTACAAGGTGGTACCAGAAGATGTTAAATATGACCCCCTTTTGCAAAAAAAAATCTTTAAGGATGTTGTCGAGATATTCCGACGAATTTCTAATTTTTCCATATCGATGCATGCAAATTAAAGGTGTGGGATTCAAACTAAACTTGCCAAAAATTTGGTGGCACAACAATATCCTCGAGTGAGACCCCAATAGAATATTAAACTGTGGTTCCACTTATTTTCTGATATTTTGGATAACAAAAAACTCACCAAGGAGTTGTAGAACAAGCTCAAAGGGACTTTAGAGACTGAAGAGAACCCATAAGAGTTGATTGTTTCTCATCTTCTAGAGAGAAATATAGGTAGAATACATAGAAGGAAATAGAGATATGGAAGGGAATTCAAACTAAATACTCACATTGACAACTATGAGATTAATGATTTTATTCTAGATTTGGGGTCTAACGTCAACATACAACCACAGAAAACTTGGGAAGCCATGGGTAAGCCCAAGCTCGTCTATTCTCCCATTCAGTTGCAGATGGCCAATCAGTATTGTATCTAGCCTATTGGGAGGCTACATAATGTTGAAGTGGACACAGAGTGAGATGCTCTATTGGCTACCAAATGCGAGGTACATGATGTCAATGTCGTGCAAGAATTTGTTGTGGGTGCCTCGATTTTGGAAAGGAAATGGAAGGATAGGGTACCACACTATGACAATGTTTGTGAACAATCCCTTTCCATTTTCCCATAGTTGGGTCCTTTGTTGGAAGAAGACCACAACAAACCAACATAAAGTTGACTCAGGACGATTCAAGGATTGTGGTTGGGGCCTATTGGGCCCTTCGTTTTGAATACCTCCATGTTTTTTGTAAGTATAAATGTTTTGCGGAACAATATAGCACACTAGTAGTGGATCCAAGTGAAGGAAATCTATACATTAGCGTGTCAGTAGGGAAAATAATTATGAGTCGGTTGGAAAAAGTAGCAGAAAGAGTCGAAACATTCAAGCACATGACATAAGGAAACATAGTCAAGAAAGCACAACCATAGAATCAAGAAGTAAAGAAATTTCTGTGGAAAAGATATAAAGCATGGAGCTATGTAACGGGTTGGGAATTATGTTGTTGTTGGTTAGTTTTGGGTTTTTTTGTTGTTGATCATTATTGAGTCGTTCTCATGTTTGATCATTGAGTTTTTGCTACTTGATTACTGTGATAAGCCACTGTAAAGGAGAGTTGAGAAAGAACTACAACTACACAAAATTTAGAGAGTCGAGGTTGGATATCTCATTACCGACTCAATTGTATAAGTCTTGATCCAAAGGGAATAACTCCATGTATGATAAGCTTGTGATAAGATAATATATGTTGGACTATTTCACACCCAAAATTTTTCATTATGTGGATGAATGTATGGTTTCTTTCCTACGCAATCTGTCCTGTTCTACATAATCTCTAGTTATATTACTATTTAAACAAGATTCTTTTATGTATGTGTTTACCTTAATGCTGTGCAACACAGACTGTTCAATTCTTTTACTAGTTTAAGACACATAATGTTATGATATATTTGCAGTTAAGTATGGAATTATACTATAATGTGTTGGAATTGATGGTGTTTCCTCTTTAAGTCGCTTTATTCACACAAGTCTCGATAGTTCTTCGAGTGAGACCTTCGTCCCTTGCGGAAGTTTGAATATGCCAGTGCGAATAGAATATAGTGGTATCCTTGTTGGTAACCTCTGGGAACCTCGGTCTCCAATTTTGCACCAACAACATATAAGATCCATAACAAAAGATATAATGAAATAATAATCATTACTTTATTAATCCAATGGAAATATGACTCACAATACATGGGAATAAAGCTTGATGTATCTAGGTGGGATCTAAAGCCTCTCCTTGGGATGGGTCCTTGACCTCCTTGTGTGTTCTAACTCCAATATTAGTACAAAAATGATGTAACTCTCAATGGTAGTTAGACAATAGAAAACTTGCCTAGTCTCTATGGAAAAATTCCAGTAAAAAAACCTTACTTTGGAATGTTGATGAATGTTGTGACCTCAAGGGTTTAATTTATAGATGAATAGTGGAACTTGTTAAGGGTTCTTGATTAAAAATGCTCAACAGTAGGGATTAAACTGAAGGATGATGCCCAATTAGACTCCTCTCTACTTGGTATGGATTAATATTCCAGATTAATGGTCTAACAACTGTTTGATGAGATTTAAAAGTTGTTGATTTTTTTCTTTCCATTATTTTTATTGTTTTAGAATTTTGTAGTTATCTAATGAAAAAAAGAAATAAACTAAGGAGTTTGAAGAAATTTGTGTTGAGGATGACATATGGAAATAATCAATCAAAACAATCCAAGGATTTAGATTACTGAAGAAATAATTCCACTAAGAACATATGACTCATCAGATAATATCCATGAAACAAAAACTAATTAATAGAAGGAAGAGATAAAATTTAACTCTAAAATTTTTATTGTGAATCAAGAATAAATGGGATCATACACGATCCTAAACTCCCACTACTTCTTGTGCTTTGAAATCTAATGGCATTTTTTCGGTAGGTCGACGCAATTATGTTGGCACTCCGATGAAACCTATTTATTAGTTTCATCGGTGTAATGGGGTTAGATATTCGAAGAACATATTAACGTCAAATATTTGACAAACTATTGTCGGTTATACCGACGACCCTAAGGACAAAAATCTCGTCGAAATCAACCATTATTTCCATACACATCATAATTCTTATGTAACAACACATCGGATATCCTAATTCCATACAAAATATTCGACATAGGTTCCATACTACGTCAGATAATCCTGTTGGACCTTTCATTGGATATACGATGCCCACAGTGATTGAATATTCGACAACTGAACAATATATCCAATGAAGGTTCCATACCTCCAAAGGATATTCCTGTCATACCTTTCATTGGATCTTTGAAACTCATGGTCATCAAATAGCTGACGACCGAACACCATATTTGACGGAGGTTCCATACCTTCGATGGATATGTCTGTTGAACCTTTCATCGGATATCTAACGAAACAATGTATATTAAAAAATAACAATGAGATTAATAGAATGTGGTCGATCTTGATCCCGTGGTGGATAGATAAAGGTGACCCCACGACCCCTTGATTAAAATATTCCAATTGTAGACGCTACTTTTATAGATTTAATAAGACTGTGATCTAAGTCTCCTCTTATAGAGACCCATTATAAAAAAAAATCAATTTATTCTTCAAGGAAGGCCTCTAAAATGTAAAAGTGATTGATCCTTTTAGCCATAGAGACCTCACCCATTCTCATGCTTCTCCAAGTTGTAGAAAGTTTATCATGCATTATCAAGTCATTTCCACAATGGAACTCTTGTGGGGGATCAAACTAGTGAAGGTGCACAATGACTCAAGAAGTGTGGCAATTGAAGGCTATGAACATATGTTCTCTTACCAATACCAATAGATGTAATGGATCCCCTTCCTTGATTTTCATTTTAATATTCGCACAATGACAATGGACACATGGCCTCTCTCATAGTCCTGGTGAAGCTCTACTATGCTCCTCAACCAGTATGTGAGCTATTATTAACTAGTTATATTTGGTGTTGTCATCACATGCATTCTCTTTGGCACCAATGGGCATTACTTCAACATATTGGCAGCTGCATGAGCTAGGCCAAACCTATAACCATCAATGATTTCTAGGTTTGGAATGTTATCAACATTTGTAGTTTCAATTTTAAATTACAATGTTATTCTTATGTGCATGCACATTAATCATTGTATGTTTTTTTTTAAAACTATGTTAATTATGGGTGTGTGGTTCCCATATTCTATTGCAACTGTCACTCTTAGAGACTTTATAGTAACACATTTATTGTTCGCTATTTTAATTAAATTGTAAGAATTTTGATTGCATTACATGAGATCTTGGGAATGTTTTAATTGCCTCCAACCTAGCATCTCATGACTTGGATTACATTTCCCCCATTTTGTGGAAAATAGTCTAGTGGTTATCCTTATTAGCCCAATTGTGTGTCTTTTATTGTTGTTCATATTGGGAAGAATTGTGATGTCTCATTTATTTGGTCCATGTATTTGGGTATTCAAGATATACTCTCACTACTAGAAATATGTGGGAGATGCATCCTGTTATCACTCCAAGAGTCCTTCTTAGGTTGTAGCTTTAAGAACCTTGGTAACTTAAAATGTGTTTGGTTTTATGTGTTTATTGGATCAAATGGGATACTAGATAATTGACTTACTCTCAATACAGTCAAATACATAACCATATGAGACAATGCTTTCAAAAGTGTATAATCAGATGAGTAACTGAGTGGTGGGTGAAGAAAGTCTATATCTATCAACTAGATCAAATGTGTGATGGGATGAATAAATATAGCACATATTACTTATTAAATGAGTGTTTATGATTTGACCAATGAGATGACAGTCATTTGCAACTAAATAAACTTAGACAATAGTAATCAGTCAAGCACAGAAAAAGAGAGAAAATGATAATCTGACATAAATAGTGAAAGGAACTTGTGATCTGTATTATGGTAAAAGGTCTCAGTACAATATCATCATGGTCTAGTCTCCAGACCTAAACCTCCTAATACTTAGAAATCCTAGGCTTTATAACCTTTACATGAAAGTTCAAGATCCTATAAAACTAGATCTGAAATGCTAAAAATAGAACAAGGTCAAAACAATTTTCAAAACATAGGATTATATCCTAACTTAAAGGAGTGAAATCCTAATCATAATCTGTGATCTTCAGCATCTTCAGCATCTCTAGAAATCTTCTGGGTGATGACAAGGCACAAAAATCTTCCTTTGATAGCTAAGAAAATATTCATTGATCTTTAACCCAAAAATAGAATAACCTTTGAGCTTTTTTCCTTGAAATCTTCCTCAAAATGTGAAAAGAAAGGATGATATTTATCCCTTTTAATATTATGATTCATTTGAAACCCTCCTCAAGAGATTTGGAAACAAAAACATTCAACCTGTGAAAAAGATTAACGTTTTGCCTGTGACTGCACTTTTGAAAGTTTATAGATATGAAACAAAGTGGGATTAGCTACCGAAAGCAGAGCTTTCAGCAGCTAACAGTTCCTTTAGGAACCTGACTAAGTTGTTGAAAGTGCTGAGTTGTGAAATTATTCCCAAAATTTCAAAAATGAAAGTCCTTCGATCTGTCTGTTGTTTTAAGACTCTTCTAGCAACAATCTTTTGCTTGTCTATTCATGATCTGTTTTTCTTGTCAAAAGAGATCTGAGAAAAATATCTTGTTTGTAGAAACAAAGAACTTGCATCTCTTCATCATGAACTTTCTACATAACCTGTTTAGGGCTAGTGATACCTCAAGCTTTGTTTCCTTGATGCCCATTCCTACTAAGTTGTTTAACAGTCACAACTTGGCTAATGTTTCTCCATTTTTCATTTCTTTCTCATCTGTGCATTTTGTTGTTTGCAACTAACATCTTGTTTCTTGTGGCCACGATGAAACTCCCTATGTCAACTATCCACATGCTTCCTCATTGGACATCCTACATTTGTACATTTATAGTAACTCCTTGGATTTGGATTTCCTTTCGTCATTTTCTGCCCATACTTGCACCATCGGTATGCATCATCAAGAATGTCAATTTCATTGGTTGTTTGTACCACTACACATGGTTCATGAATAGCTCTAGATGTTGCAACAATGTCTACTGTATTGTTTTCTTTCTTCATGCGTTTGGAATTAGATACATTTTCATTGCCATCATCTCTCAATGATTTGTTGTAATTGTTACCTCTATCTTCCATATCATCATCACTTCCTAGAGTTGATGAAAGCTCTGGAGTATCAATCTGATGATAACAATTTGCAAACCTTGCAACTGTCACTCATTTAAACATACTCAATGATCTAGCACCCGGTTTGCTCCAGTTTTGGCTTTGCACGCCATATGAGTTAATAAAGGGGTTAGAGTCTGGATACAAAGACCTTGATTCTATTGTAATAGACTTTTAGATATATAATAAAAATCATAGTTTCCTTTCATTATTGATGTCATATTTCCATTACCTTTATCTTTCTGTACTTTGATTCAAGTTTGTCTTAACTGCTAATGACTGTTATCTCATTTTTTCAGTTCATAAGCTTGATTTAATAGTAATCTACACTATCTTATTTGACCCATCACATGTGTGTTCTGGTTAATAAGCATAACTTTCTTCATCCACCTGTTAAGCTATCTATTTGATCATTAATTCTTGAAATCATTGTCTCATTTGGTTATATACATTTGACTGTCTTAATACCAATCAAGTAGGTCAGTTATCCCATTTGATCCACACATAAACAAAAAACCAATTACACTTTAAGTTACCGGGCTTCTTGAAGATACAACCTGAGAAGGACTCCTTGAGAGATAACACATTCTACTTATTGTTTATAACTTATAATTCTTTTGATCTAGGTGGATATCAGTGGCAATTTACTATTTTTAGTAGTTTTTAACTTCCGGGGCCATTTTGAGAGCCTAAATGAAGGTTTTTTGGGATCGAGTTGCTCAATGATATTCAAAGGCTCTATTTGAGCCCCCAAAATGAATCTCCTCGATGATACCTTTCCAATGGGCTATCGTGCGCCTAAAACAAATATCGTATGCAAAAGTTACAACCCCAGGAAGTTGATGTACTAACTTACCGAAACGGGGCCCACATGACTTTTGGTGCTTCATCTCCTAGGGTTAGGTTTTTGGATGTTTAGGTTTCTTTACATTCATGTTTATTGTAAAAATTCCTTCAGAGCCTCATTGTAATAATCTTCTTGCGAATGAGCGTAGTTGTCACATCTCATCTTAGAGATAACCTGCCACCATTCCAACAAGCTTGTTTCCCGCTGCATTTTACATTTTCAACTTATTTCCTTATTGAATAGAAAACCATTTTTACTGTATCTATGTTATTATGTGTTAAGCATATTTTAATAATCTGTATTCATTTCGTTCTTCTCATAAAATCTGGTTCAGTGGTATCAGAGCGGTCTACTCCTTGTCATCTTAATGCATGTCCCCAACAACGTCAGGGTACAAAGAATTGGGTCTCGAGCTTGTTTCTCTTGAAGACAAAATCTCTCGCATGACCAAGCGACCTCTCATGGAAGAAGAAAATAATGTTGTCGAGGTAGGATATCCTTTCAAAATGTTTCTTTAGGAAGCCCTCGTGCAATATAGGAACGAGATGATGGATAGTTTCATGTAAATCCTCCAACAACTACCAACAGGAGATGCATCTTCCTCGAGCGGAGGCATCACCCCCTTAAAGGTACAAATAAATTTCGATATTCCTATATTTAAAGGTCAGATAGACACATATGCTGTAGACAAGTGGTTGAATCTACTAGAAGGGTATTTTTCTGTCCATAACTTTTCGAATAGAGAAAAGATTACTTTTGCACTCCTCAAAGTTGTTCCCCATGTCAAAGATTGGTGGGAAACTTTATGTGAGAAAAAAGAATTAGAGGAACCCTCATTAGTTATAGTCACGGCCACCTGGGAATCCTTCAAGGATTTGATTAAGGAACAATACCACCATGTCAGAAGTTATGACAACTTGTATACCAAATGGACCACACTGTAGGAAGAAAGAGACCAAGTAGTGCCAGAGTTCACAAATATCTTCCATACCTTGCGCACCAAGATGGGTATCAAAGATTCAGAGCGACATCTAGTGCTCAAGTATCGTGGTGATCTACATAGATACATCCATACTGAAATGGAATTTCTGGACATCTCGTCCTTAGGCGTAGACTATTGATATGTCGTCAAAATTGAGCAAAAGCTCAAACAAAAGACATAGTAATTTGGGCCTGGGAACCCCACACAGCAAAAGACAGGAAGGGGTGGCCCCAAACCATAGAACAAAGGACATAGAAAATATGGATAGTATTAGGACAATCAGTCCAAGCCACAAGAAAATAAGGACACCAGAAAGACAAAGAAATATTCCGGGAAGTGGTGCGACTTCCATAAGATCCCTTGGCATAACACTGCTGATTGTCGCTCAAATTAGTCATTGGTGGCCAAAGTGAAAACCTATGAATCTGATGCGGGTTCTGACTCTGAATCAGAACCAGAAAGGGGAAGATGGATCATTGAAATGAAATCTAGTGCCACCGTTGCTACCACCAAGCTCCAGCCTGGTGAACTAGATGAGCCAGAAGAAGGTGAGTGCCTATTCCATTCACAGATGTGGGTAAAAGGCACCCCACTGCACTTCATCATTGATAGCGGTAGCTAGAAGAATCTCATCTCAGCAGAGGTCATTAAGTGGCTGGCCCTACCGACAATTCCACACCCACAACCCTACACCATTGGATGGCTCCGCCAAGGAAGCGATCTCCACATTAGCCAACAATGTCGACTATTGTACAACATCAATCCCTTTAAAGACAAGGTATTGGGTGATGTTGCTCCTCTCAAAGTTTGTAATGTTCTTTTGGGCCAAATTTATTTATGGAAACGCCATGTTGTATATGAGTCTGGGCCTCATAATGCTATTATTACTTTGAACAGGAAATTGTACAGGATACCCGAGGCAGTCTCTCCTAGTGTTGTTTTCTTGATCTCTGCCAAGAAATGCAGGAAGGTCATCTCTCAGAACGAGAAATTTTTCTTCGTCATGATTCTCTCTCAGAGTGAGAAAAAGATCGCAGCCACATCCAGGGCCTTCATGACCGATCTCTCCACACAACAGACGAAAGTGGATAAGGTCGTGGAAAAATAATCAGATATCTTCTCCTCTCTTACCGGGGTACCTCTACACTGCCAGATCAAGCATCCCATCAATCTTAACCTAGGCGCACCACTACCTAATGGCCCAGTCTATCGACGCTCTCTGTTAGAAAACAAGGAGATCAAGGGGCAAATCCAAGAACTATTCCACAAGGGGAACATATATCCCAACGCATTGCCTTGTGGGAGCCCAATTGTGCTGGTGCAGAACAAAGACAGGACCTGACGACTCTGCATTGATTACTAGGCCCTAAATAAAATCACAGTCTGAAATCGATACCCAATTCCCCAAATCGATGACCTCCTTGATCAAATCATGGGGGCCAAGTACTTCAATAAGATTGATCTGAAGTTTGGCTACCTCTAGGTCCCAATAGGATAGATAGATGTATGGAAGACCGCCTTCAAGTCAAAAGAAGGCTTTTTGAATGGTTGGTCATGCCCTTTGGTTTGACAAATGCTCCAACAACTTTTATGAGGATGATGGATGATATCCTAAGGCCTTTAACCAATAATTTTATAGTGGTTTATCTGGATGACATCCTCATCTATAACAAGACTTGGGCAGAACACTTGTAATATATTCAGTAGGTTCTACACACCCTGTGGCAACACAAACTATATGCAATCTTGGAAAAATGATCATTCGGCATGGACAGGGTCCATTACTTAGGATACATCGTTGGTCAGAATGGTGTGCATGTGGATCCAACCAAGATCCAGGTCATCTGTTATTGGCTATCCCCAACCACATGCACTGAACTTCAGAGCTTCTTGGGCCTCGCCAATTTCTATCGCAGGTTCATGTTGGGATTCTCTCATATCACATGGGCCCTCAACCAAGTAGCCAGGGGTGGTGGTAAGGAAACATTTGTGTGGGGCTTGTCCCAACAACAAGCCTTCGATGAATTGAAGAAGCGTTTGTGCTCATCCCGAGTACTTTCATTACCGAACCTGCAACATCCCTTTTAGATCGAGATAGATATTTCAGACTATGTTGTGGGCATCATTCTCACTCAACACGGCCACCCCATGGCATATCATAGTGAGACACTATCAGATGTTATCCATAAGTACCCTAACTATGACAAAGAAATGTACTCCATTGTGCAAGCCTGTCGCTAGTGGAGACATTACATTCTTGGGAAGGAGACAATCATCCACACTGATGAAAAGACACTATAGTTCATGCAGACCCAAGGAAAATTGCAGAATGACCACCATTAGAAGTGGTCCACATACTTACAATAGTTCCACCTCAAAATCAAGTATAAAATAGGAAGTAACAACTACCTCAACTGACCTCTAGTCGCGACACTCACCACAGTGCTAGACTCTTGCGACCACGATACCTTCGGATGGCCCCACCTCTACAAGACATACCCTGACTTCTCCACCACCTACCAAATGTTGGGTGCCAAGTCAGTGGTCGCTAATTTTCGTCTTCAAGATGGGTTGTTGTTCTATCTGGGCCATCTCTGCATTCGATAAAGCAAGCACATGAAGATGATTTGGGAATCTCACTATAGTCGGGTGGCAGGAAACTTTGGCGTCAAAAGGACAGTGGAAGTGATATAGAAAAATTTTTACTAGTCGAAACTTCGACAAGATGTCGACAAGTATATCAGGTCCTACACCACCTACACTATTGCCAAATTGACCACTAAAAAATAGGGCCTTTACACCCCTCTTCCTACTCCTGACAAGCCGTGGGAATCCATCTCAATGGACTACATGTCGGGCTTCCTGTCCACCAAGAGGGGAAATGACTGTGTTTTTGTGGTTGTTGATCGCTTTTTCAAGATGGTGATTCTAGCTGCCTGCAAGAAGAACATCACCACAAAAGACACTGCCAAGCTCTTATTTGAACGAGTATGGGTACATTTTGGGATCCCACAAACCATTATCTCAGATTGTGACATTCAGTTCCTCATCACATTCTTGTCGAGCCTCTAGTCATTCTTGGATACCAAGCTCACTAAATCCACTACCTTCCACCCCCAGACAGATGACCAGACTGAGGTCGTCAATCGGATGATCGTACATATACTGTGCATGTACAATTCAAAACACCCTTGCACAGGGGATGAGAGTCTTCCCTATGTCCAACATAGCTACAATCGAGCCCTGCATAGCTCAACTGGCCATAGCCCTTTTAGGTGGTGTTGGGATTCCAACCATTAGGCCCCATGGATGTTGCACTACCCCTGGTCACCACCTCGGTTGAATTGTCCCTTGCTCCACTAGAAGCTGACAAAGCCACCCGGTTCATTGAGTGAATCCATCATAGCTTCCAAAATGTTCAGGATATTCTACATAATTCTAATACCAAGTATAAGCAACACCATGATCAACATCGGGTGCCACATAAGTTTCAGGTGGGAGACCAAGTTTGGTTTCACTTGCAGAAAGAATGCCTTATAAGGCCCCATCAAAAGCTTCTCCCACTCTATTATGGGTTTTACACCATCACCAAGGTTGTGGGTGACAATACTTTTGAGCTCAACATTCCCCCTTTCCTTAGCCTGCACCCAGTCTTCAACGTGGCTCTCCTTTGGCCAAATTTCCCACCATTATTGGACACCTCAGAGATAGCAAAGTAGTTGACACCAATAGATCTCAACCCTAACTTCATGCAACAAGAATCCAATGATCATATTGTGGACACACATATCAAGGTCACTCGACAACAAAGGATCCATCTTTATCGAGTCGTAAAAGCAGGGAAGCTCCTGCACCAAGAAAAGTGGCTCACCCGAGGCCAAATTCAGTAGAAATTTCCTCATATGATGGTTGAAATAAATGCAATGGAGACCATTGCTTCCTAAGGAATGAGTATTGATCCAGGTGGATATCGATGGCCACTCACCTTCTCCAACTTGCTTGAAACAGTTTTCTGGCAATTTTGGCAATTTACTATTTTTAGCAATTTTTAACTTCCGGGGCCATTTTGAGGGCCTAAATGAAGGTTTTTTGGGATTGATCTTCTCAATGATAGTCTAAGGATATAATTGAGCCCCCAAAATTAATCTCCTCTATGATACCTTTCCAACGAGCTATCGTGAACCTAAAATGAAGATCGTATGCAAAAGTTATGACCCCGGGAAGTTGATGTATGTTTACCCAAACAAGGCCCACATGGCTTTTGGTGCTTCATCTCCTAGG
Organism: Picea glauca; assembly: GCA_000966675.3. Lineage (NCBI taxonomy): Eukaryota > Viridiplantae > Streptophyta > Pinopsida > Pinales > Pinaceae > Picea > Picea glauca. The sequence continues at coordinate 255,789 of JZKD02S1674768.1, forward strand.
GTTAGGTTTTTGGATGTATAGGGTTTTTGACAATCCTACTTATTGTAAAAATCCCTTTAGATTCTCATTGTAATCATCTTCTTGTGAATGAGCGCAGTTGTCACATCTCTTCTCAAAGATAAGTCACGACCATTCCAACAAGCTTGTTTCCTGCTACATTTTACAGTTTCAACTTATTTCCTTATTGAATGGAAAACCAATTTTACTGTATCTCTGTTATTCTATGTTAAGCATATTTTAATAATCTGTATTCATTTCATTCTGCTCATAAAATCTGGATCAACTTTAATATTGTCTTGTGGGAATTTCCTTGTGTGTATGTTAAGTAGTAGTTCCCAACCCATCAAGGTGGTTGGTCCCTACTATAATAATACAATGGTGGTATACTTACTTTCCTTTACAAGAAAATTTAATAAGGGGAGAGAAAGGGATAAATTCACTTGTAGAAATCTCCCAAAGGTATTATCTTCAATGACTTACATTGGAGGAGTAGGTGTTGAGAGCATGAACAATTATAGAATGACCTAAAAAACATCTGAAAAACAAGAAGACCTTATCCTTGGGATGGAAAATAACATTATCTCTCTAAGATATGCAATGAAATAGCTTGAAACCCTAGCTTGCATTGCATGTAAAAATCCCTAAATCTAGCAAAATATCATTGTTACTCTGAAAATGACATGCTAAAATCACCTATAGCATAAAGAAAACTTCGAACACGTGGGGAAGAGTAAATATTATGTTGATAAATAAAGAGAGGTACAAATTAAATTATACCTATGGATATATAACTCTCTAAATTCTCCTTCTTCTAGGGGTGGTCTTCTCTTGGGATTCTCCAAGTCATTGTCCTTCAATCAACAAGCCTCCCTCCTTTACAAATGAGAAAAAATGGAAAAATCACTTAGATTCTCTCAAAAATTTCACAACATGATCTTTCACTTGAACACTATTGTTGCAACCTAGAAAAATAACACCACTCTCTCCAAAGATGTATAATTTATACCCCAATATTCTCTTTTATAGAGGTTTTATTTCTAAAAATATGTAAATTTGTTTCACCTATTAGGTGAAGAATCCTATAAACCAAACTCATAAGAATGGATTAGTGTCCACTAGAGATTCCTTTGAAATTCTAGCATCATCTCAATCTAATTTTGTGGTGGTGGTCTACTTGCATTATAAATTGGAAAGATATCTATGATCCCTCTACATAAAAAGAGGAAAGTTTTCATTGAGGATTTAAATAACTTATGGTGTTCTCTGTGACCACTCAAAATGTGCATGCTACGCTAGACTTGCACCTGATCCCATTGCAATACCATTAACAAATTCTACTTGAATCAAACATACAAATTTTTGCATGTGATTAATTAAATAGAAACATAACAATTAGAAGAAGAAATCTTCCAATCACTTTTCTCAAACTAGTTGGGGAAATATAACATGCGATCAATGCAATATTGACAATGTTTTATGTGAGCATCACAAAAACAATATAATTTTTTTATCATAGTTTTACATGGTAAGTAAAGCATATACATATTCTACTTCGAAAGAAATAAACCTCAATTACATTGAAAAATACACGTAAAATATAAGAGAGATTATTATTCTAAACAAATTAGCATTGGCCTTGAATGCCAACTAGCATTGAGAATGATATCATTTTTTGCAAATGTGAAAAAGGAGATATAAAGAAAAACTAACAATTCTTATGTAATGACTTCGTCCGCTTAGCACCAAAAAACAACGAAAAAGCAACCCACTAGCTTATCTAATTCCTGTAGGTTGAGTTGGGATATGTGCAAGGGAATTACTTCATGACTTATGTCACTCGGGGTTCAAAAACCATATTAATTAATTATGACTAAGTCATTTAATTAAAAATCAAGGAAAATAATAGTCACTTTATTAAATGAAGTTAAAAGACATAAAAGTGACTTATAAATTAATTAATGAGAAATTATAATATTTATTATGGGGAAAATACAAAAGAGGGGAAAAGAGGAATTCTCCTCATTCATTCATTCAATCAATCAAATTGGGTTTTGAAATCTCTTGTGGTTTTTTCTGGCGTTTAGGGGAACAATCTTGATGGAAATTTGGTTTCGATAGTGAAATATATCTATCCTAGCCAATTCTCTAAGTAGATCATCTAGATCTATTGATAGTACTTCATAGAGATCGATTGCTTCAGTATTGTGCAAAGTTCTTCATTGGACAATGGGTTAATTGGTTGGTTGAGAAGTTATTGGAGGTCGATTTTCTTATTCTCAAGTTGTTCTTCATCAAAAGAGGTCGATCCAATTGTGTCTGAGGTTATTTGGTATATTGTATGTGGATCTCATGGAGAGAGAGGTCGATTTGATAGAATTAATATGATGGCCAAGCATGTTGGCCGATTCCTTGGATTTATGGGTGTCAAAGATTATTGGTAGGACCAAATTTGTTGAATTGGGACAGATCTCATATAGTTGGGCATGTTTATCTATTGGGGGTCGAGTATACTCTCTAATGGGCACAATTGATTGCTAATGGAAAGATAATCTTTGTTGTTCGAATTGTTGTTGCAATTCTCTTGTCATTACCAAATCATGGAGGTTTCTTTTTGAAGATACAATGCCATCATACACTCAGGACTAAACCAAAGTTCATTTATTATTGGAGCAACGGATTCAAACTTATATCCCAACGTTATTATTTTTCTTCCAGAGAGATAATTCTACAACAACTATAAATCATAATATCAATGGGGGCGAATTATTCATCCACAACAAAGGCCATAATCTTGTTGCTTTTGTAGAGGCTATTTCTGGCATATATATTCTGGGGGACGTGGGTTGTCATCTATAAGTTAGCTTCCATAGAAGAGGAAGTCACTACCCCATATTCATTCTTCTTCTGTATATATCAAATTGAGAGTAGCCTTCGAATTGGTCAAGCATTGGCTTGGTTTTTGGGTTCAATATCAATCATAATTCTTGTATTCATTCAGATTTGGTATATACAAAGTGTGGCCTCAATAAGTCAAAGATATCAGAATTATATTTCTCATCAAACGAAGAGGATAACCTACAACAATGATAAACTAGGTTCTTTAATTATTATTGTCTAGTTTATGAGCATTATATTGTGTATAACAGTCATCAATAATAAATAAAATGTCATCTGCTTAGATTTATATGATATGTTATAAAAGTAATGTGAATAATTCATAGGTTAGACAGATTATTATTTAAAGTGTTACATGTAAGCATTGTTTTCATTATCAAAACCTATAAATTGGGAAAAAATCCTACAAAAAGCATAAGCCAGAATACTATAGTGTTATCATAGCATGATCTTGCCCAGCTATGGGGACTTTGACAAGATTGTGAATGCATGAGCAGTTAAATGAATATAGAGGACCTATAGAACATCACCTATAAACAACAAAGGTACAAAAACAGGGATCCAGGGTCAGAAGAGGAAGAAGTTGAGATTAGACTTGAATAAGATAAGGGTAAAGAAGCTATGGGAGATGATGAAAATACAACCTTTAACAGTCTCATCAGTTCTTTGGATGATTTTTCCAAAGGCCAAAAGGAAATTTTGGCAACCATAAACATGTTAGTAGATAAACCAGGTGAAAGAAGAACAATTTGAGTAATAATGGCGAAGGGGGATAAACCAACAGTGTCGTCTACCCTACGACATCAAGCCTTTCAAAGATTAGATATTGTGTGATATTACTCCCCATGAATTTTTTTATGCTCTTTTAGGACAACCATATTTGTTGAAGCGTCATGTTGTGTATGAGTCTAGACCTCACAGAGTTATTATTACTTTGGGTATAAAATTGTACATGATACTAGAGGTAGTGCTGCCTACTGCTATTTCTTTAGTCTTTGCTAAGAAATGCAGTAAGTTCATTTCATAGATTGGGAAGTTCATCTTCTTTGTGATCCTTTCTCATAGTAAGTAGAAGGTCAATGCCACATCCGTGGCCTCTACACAGAGCCTCTATTTTTAGCAGAATCAAGTGGATGGGATCATGGAAGAATAAGAGACATCTTCTCCTCACCCACCGAGGTACCGACACACTACCAAGTCAAGCATCCAATTGATATGACCCTCGATGCACCTCTACCTAATGGACCAGTATATCGTTGCTCGTTGATGGAAAATGAAGAAACCAGGCATCAGATCCAAGAGCTTCTTCAAAAGGGGAAGATCAGACCCAACTCCTCCCCTTGCAGAAGCCCAATTGTACTGGTGCAGAAGAAGGATAGGACTTGGCGATTCTGGATTGATTACAGAGCCTTAAACAAAATCACAGTCAGGAACTGGTACCCAATTCCCAGGATTGATGACCTTCTTGACCAACTCAAGTGGGAAAATTTCTTTAGCAAGATTGACCTAAAGTCTGGCTACCACCAGGTTCCCATCGAACCCACTAATGTATGGAAGTGTAAAAGACACAAGGGTTTCGTAATGAACAACTCACTCTCAATTCATAATAAGATATATATAATAATAATTGACTGTAAAAATGATGATGATATTACAAGGATAGGGCCTGCCTATATATATTCCCTTTATGGTTTTATGAAGAGTCGTGACTTTTAGTCATGACCTTTTATTACATTAATGTTTAATTTTACTTTTATTTATTATTTTAATGTCTATATATTATATTATTTATTTATTGTGACATTCCCCTTCCCTTAAATTTTTCTTTGTCCTCAAAGAAATGATAAGGAAGGATGTAATTGGAGAAAGTGCTTTGATTCAAATGCAACATCTTCTTCCAGTAGATTTTTCCATTTATTCAAATATTCCTTGATTACTCGAGAACGTAATCTCTTTTCTTGGGTGGAGATAATGGCTTCGATCTCTAAAATGATTCTTCCTTCCTCATCCAACATATGAAGTATATTTTTTGCCTTTTTTTGTTGACCCAATACTCTCTTTAGACGTGATACATGAAATACGTTGTGGATACGACTTTTATCTGGTAAATCCAGCTAGTAAGCTACGTGACTGATTTTTCTATTTATTTGATATGGTTCATAAAATTTTGGAGCCAATTTATTCTTCCCATGTTGTTTAAGGGATAATTGTTTGTAAGGTTGAAGTCTCACAAATACCCAGTCTCCTACTTCAAACTTCCTTTCTGTTTGGTTTTGGTCCGCTTTTTGCTTCATTCGGTTCCTTGCAATTGTTAAGTTTTCTTTGAGTAACTGGAGGATTTTTTGATTTTTGTCTAAATGGTATTTTACTTACACAAATTTAATGTGGTTGGTGGCCAACTCCTTCCATGATGGAGGTTCGTAACCATAAATATCTTGGAAAGATGTCATTTTAGCTGATGTGTGATAAGTGGAATTATACCACCACTCAGCAAGGTGCAACCATTGAAACCATTTATTTAGTTTGTCAGAGATAAAACAACGAAGATAGGTTTCTAAACATTTATTGACGACTTATGTTTGACCATATGTTTGAGGGTGGTAATTTGAGCTCATATTGAGAGAAGTTCCAATCTGTTTTCAAAATTCTCTCCAAAAATTCCCTTTAAATTTGGCAACTCTATCGCTGACGACAACCTTAGGGAACCCATGTAGTTTGTAAATATTTTTATAAATTTGTTTGTTTTGTTGAATCTGTTTTCCTTACTCCAATAAAGTGTGTATACTTAGTTAGTTTGTCTACTACTACTAATATTTTATCTTTTCCATTAGATATGGGTAGTCCTTCAATGAAATCCATTGAAATTTCTTCCCATTTTTGGTTGGGAATGTGTAACGGGTGGAGTAACCTAGGGATCGACACATTTTCATTCTTGTTCCTTTGACAGAGATCACATTTTGCTACATATTTTTGAATATCTGCACTCATCCCTTTCCAAAAAAATGATGTTCGTGCATTATAATACATTTTGAAAATACTACATGACCTGGAGCTGGGCAATCGTGAGATTCTTGAAGAACCTTGGATTTAAATCTTGAGATGGTATTTAAGTAGATTCTCCCTTTATACCATAATATGTCGGTTTTCCATTTGAACTTAGGATATTGATTTAAATTTTTGATTATAGAGAAAGTCTTCGGGTTTTTTTCATACTCAGTTTGGATTTCATCCAACCATTCTAGGATGGCTATTAATATTGGAAAAACTTGTGTTTCTTCATCTTTTCGTGATAGGGCATCAACCACAATGTTGTATTTTCATATTTTATGTAGAATTTCCGTATCAAATGTGGACATTTTCTCTATCCACTTTTGTTGTTCGATTGACAATGTTTCTTGTTGTAACAAGTACTGGAGATTGTTGTGATTTATGTGTATCAAGAACTTACTTCCCAATAGATATTGGCGTCATTTTGTTAATGCATGCATAATTGAAAGCATTTCCTTTTTGTATGTGGATTTTAAGCATTCTGTTTGATTTAATTTCCTGCTCTCAAAAGCTATTGGGTGCCCATCTTGCATCAATATTTCTCCAATTCCAAAACTTGACATGTCACACTTGATGATGAAAGGTTTGAAGAATTCAAGTGTTGCTAATATCAGGGTTGTGGACATAATTCTTTTTAAGTTTTCAAAACATTTTTTTGCTTCCACATTCCATTGGAAGGAGTTTTTATTAAGGAGATTTGTTAGAGGGGAGGTTAAATGAGCATAATTCTTGACGAATCTTCGATAATATCCTGCCAATCCTAGAAATCCTCTTAACTTGGATATGTTTTTGGGTTTAGGCCATTCTGTGATTTCCCTGATTTTCTTGGGGTCTACCTTGACTCCGTTTTTGGATATGATGTGACCAAGGTACTCTACTTCCTCCTTACCAAATGTACATTTTTGCGTAGCATTGTTTTTCCTCCAAAAGAGATAACGCTTGTCCCAAACGTTTCATATAATCCTCCCATGTTTTACTATACACTAAGATATCATCGAACAAGACTGAGACATGTTTCCATAAGTATGGGTGAAATAATTCATTCATTGTCGCTTGGAAAGTGGAGGGGGAATTAGTTATCCCAAAAGGAATGACCTTGAATTCATAGTGTCCTTCGTGTGTCTGGAAGGCAGTCTTGGCTACATCTTCTAGTATGACTCTAATTTGATAGTACCTAGATCTTAAATCAAATTTTGAAAAATATCTTGTTTCGTGAAGTTCATCCAACATTTCATCAATAAATGGGATTGGAAATTTATTTTTAATTTTTATTTTGTTTATCCCTCGATAATCTATGCATAATATGAAAGATCCATCTTTCTTTCGAACTAACACTACTGGAGCTGCATATGGACTTCTTCTTTTTGTGATGACACCACATTTTAATATGTCTTGGACTAATGTTTCTATCTATGTTTTGTGGTGATGGGGGTATCTGTACGGTCTAACCTTGTTTGGGCTTGATCTTAGTTTAACTTCAATTATATATTCAATTCTTCTTTGAGGTGGTAACTCCATGGGAAGGCATTGAAATACCTTCTTATGTTTTTGAATTAGATCTTGAATGTAGGATGTTCTAGATTCATCTTGTTTTGATTCTTGTATTTCTATGTTGTGGAATTGGATGAAGTATGTGGTTGCTCCTTCTCAAATCATTTTTTCCATTTGTTGTGATGACAAAACCTGTGTTTGTGGAGGTTGAAAACCATCTAATTTATAACTTTTCCCTTGTCACTTGAATTGGATGAAATGTTTCCGGTGATTGACTAAGTATGTGCATAAGGTTTGTAACCATTGGACTCCTAAAACCACATCTACTCCTCCTAGAGGGATGGTGTAGAGTTCCAATTCCAAATTGAAATCTTGGATTTGTAGTTTCACCTTATGACATTTTCAATTTTATTTTATTTTTTTTCATCTGCAACCATTACTTTAATATCTGGAACTAGATATACAAATAATTTGAGTTTCCTTGCAATCTTGATATCGGGGAAATTGTGGGTACTTCCAGTGTCGATTAGTATGGTGACATTATCATTTTTGATATGTCCTTTTAATTTGAGAGTTTGTGGTTGGGTAATGCCTGTGATGGCTGCAAGTGATATTCTTGGTGTGTTTCCTTCTATGAATTATGACATGTCATTTTGGAAATTTTCCATTTCTTCATTTATTGATTATGCTGAGTCTAATTCGTCATATTTTTCTACTTCACAAGTGTACAATTTTTTTGAGTTATCTTCGATCTGGCACCTATGTCTTGGGTCCCATTTCTCTCCACATCGTTTACATTTTCCTTCTTTTATTCTTTGGGAATATAAACTTCTCTTCTATATAAAAGTAGATTGGGTGGTATGTATTTGTCATTTACCATGGTCCGAGGTACACTCCTTCTTCAGTAAACCTTGTTGAATCTTGGTTGGCCTTCTAGTTTTTCTTCCGCAGATTTTTCCTTGCATATTGTTATTTCTACCGTAGTAACCTCATGTAATATTAGCTCGTCTTGGATATGTGGTTTGAGACCAACTATATAAGACTATATTAATTTATCATTAGATAGTCAAAATAATCGGGTGTCGAGAGCTTCCCATTGCTACATAAATTCATCTATGTTTCCTTTTTGTTGTAATTTGGTCAGTTTTGAAAAAAAACATTTTTCGAGATGCCCTGGAATCTTTAAAAAAAATTACTTTTGAAAGAATTCCAATTATATGATTGAATTCTTCCTTTCCACCATAGATACGAATTGTATGTGGTACCTTTGAAGTACATGGACATGTATTTGACCTTTTCTTCATTTGTTGTAATGTTATATATATGGAAATATTCTTTAGTTTTGTAAAACCAAGCCACACATTGGTTGTCGCCTCCATTGTATTTTGATAGTTCAATTTTGGCTTTGGGAGGATAAATTATTAAGGGTTGATGTTGTGATATAGGTTGGGAATTTGAATTGTAGGGAGGTGGCGACATCAATAGTAATGGGGGTGATGTGTTAGATGTGCTTGAGTCACTTGGTTGTGGTTGGGTGGCTTGTTGGTGCCCTTGGACTTTTATTGCATTTAAAAGCTCATTAGTCTTTTATTCTTGATGTTGTGTCATCCCAATCAGACTTTGTTGCAAATTGTCATTTATTTCTCGTTTAAATTTTCCCAAACCTCGTTGTAGGTTAACCCTGAGTTCTTTAAAAATATTGTCTTTAAGATCTTGTTTAAGATTGTCCAAGCCTTTTTGTAGTTCGACTCTGACTTCCGGTGAAATTTTTTCTTTAAGATTATGGGTCAACTCTTGTTTGAGTGCTTCATTGTTGGGCCTCATTTCTTCTAGTAACTCATTGTGAGTTTTTTGTATTGACTTTTCGAATGATTTTCTAATGCTTTTACACTCCCGGTTTACTTTTTCCACTTGAGTTTTTAATTCGAACATCCTTCTGGTGTTTGGTGGTGAGTATTTTTCGTAATTTTGATCTTGCTTGGGATATCCCTTTTTTAATTATTTGAAAATAATTGCATGTAATTTATGGTGGAGGGATGTGATCTGAGTTGTGGAGAGTGGAATTTTATGGTGGGTGGATGATGAAGAGAATGGCGAATGGGAGGGGGATGACATGGGAGTGAGGTGGAGGCATACTGTGGAAGAGTGGGGGGGATGCAGGTTGTGGGAGACATGGTTGTGGAATGGTGCGCAGGATGTGGGATGGTGCATGAGAGTGGGATGGAGAGTGGGAAGGAGTGGGAAGGGGAGTGAGTGTGATACAGTGGGGAGGGTTATGGGAGGGTTTGGAGAGAGGGGAGTGCATGGGAAGGGGAGTGGGAAGGAGTGCGTGGGAAGGGAAGATACTGTGATATGGTAGGGAGGGTTACAAGAGGGTTTGGAGAGAGGGGGGTACATGATACTCCTATTTAACTGCAATAGAAGAACTGAATGATCTTAAGACTCTGTCTATTTAAGTTCTTCCCAATAAATTGTACATACATCAAACTCCCCTCATCATCACAATTTCTCCGTGTACCATCTTGCAAGTGCCCTTTCCTAATAAATTATCTACACCTGCATCATCCAACTCACTTACATATATTAGGCTCTTGGCTAGATATGGAATGTGCAGAACTCCAAGGAGAGTTCTAATCCTTCTATCTTTCATCAACAACTTAACCCTTCCCCCTCCCATGATTTTGGTTGCCAAGTCATCTCCTAGGAAGACATCACAACCATCATACTTTTCATATCCATTGAACCACTCCTTGTGAGGATTCATATGAAATGATGCACCTGATTCGATCAACCATACATCTCGATCTGCATGTGTACCTATAAATGCTAGGTAAAAATCACCTCCTTCTTCTATGGAGGTTTTCACCTCTGTGAAAGAGGCATCATCACATCCCTTTGCTTTATCAACATTATTAGACTTGCAATATTTCTTATAATGCCAAGAATTACCAAATTTCCAACATTTCCTCAAAGATTTTCATAGGGATTTAGATCTACCTTTAGATTTAGATCTGCACCCCCCTCAAAGACTTAATGTTATTCCTATCTTGGGGAGGACCTCTTACAGATAAAGCATCTATGCTATGACTATCCATGCTTTTCTGCCTCATGTCTTTTGACAACAAGGATGAAACTACATCCTCATACTTCAATGCAGATTGAGTTGTACTATCAATTGCTACAAATGGGTTATTGTTGGAGTCTAGTAAAGAACATAAAAAAGTAATAAACTTATATTCTTCTGTAATCATAATATTAACAGAGAGAAGTTGACATAATCTCCATCTTCCATCCTACGATGATACAACTTCTTTCGAAGAAACAACATGTTTACCAAGGACTTTGACTGATACAAATTCCACAACTTTTCCCATATTTCCTTGGTTATAGATTTTCCCGACACATTCAGTAACATCAAATCTACCAGGTAGAGTCAAATCATACTCCTTTCTCTTCTATCCAACTTCTCCCAATGTTCTTTCGACATACCAATAGATTGAGTACTAGTAGGTTGTGTATTAGTAGGTTGCATACCAAGATCCACACAAATCCATTATTATTTTTCTATAAGAAGGTCCTCCATCTTGAGCTTCCATAGCTAATTTTTTTTATCATTGAACTTCTCAATCTCAATTCTAGAACTACTTGCCATTCTCTTTCAACACACAAATCACCACTGCAAAGCTCCCATTGAACCCAAGTTTAACACAAACCCAATATGAACTTGATCTATCAAGACCAGGCCAAACCCTCAACAACAAAGGTGTCCCCTTAAAGCCAAAAATGTGCTCTGATACCACATGTAAGTTTTAATCCTGTGAAGTAAAATAATGCATACAGATTCTTAAGAAAAACAAAAATTAATCAATGGCTCATACACATAATACAGAGAGAAAACCATCCTTCATTGGTGTCACACCAAAACCCTAATCTTATTGGAAGATTGGTTGTTGACATTAATAACAACAACCAATCTTCCAACAATCTCCCCCTTTATCATTGATGGCAACACTCATGTTCCCCCTATCATCGTGATCCCAATTTCTCTCCCCCTTTGACATCAATGGCAAAGGTTAGGGCTGCTCCCCTTGAGTTTAATGACAAAAGGTAACCTTGTTCTTTAGGGTTGCTCCCCTTGAACATGTGGCACTCAATAATACTTCATCCTTATTTTTGGTCGATCTTCTTGTTGCAGTTGCAACCAATCTTCCCGAGTTATTTTCTCTGATTTTACATTTTCGGGAGTCAAACATAAGAGTGTATCCATGATCACATATTTTGCTGACACTGAGGAGATTATGCTTTAGATCTTCAACTAATAGGACTTTTCCTGCTTTTACATTTTCACTTCCAAGCTTTACAGTTCCTTTTCCAAGTATTTTGGTAGATGAGTCATCTCCAAATGCAACATTTCCACCTCTTTTCTTCAAGCTGAAAAATTTGCTTTGATCTTCGGTCATATGAGATGAGCACCCACTGTCTATAAACCATTCATCTTCTTCTTTGCATTCTTTAGTGACCAATGCTATTCGACAATTTTTATTTTGTGGAATTTCTTTCCTTTTTCATGTTGTAGTTGGTATGCAGACATTTGACATACGAGTATCTTCCTTCATCTCTTTGCAATATTGTGCTTTGTGACCAAGATTATTGCACTTGTAACATACAATATTTTCATCCATTAATGGGTCAAATGGATTATAATTTCTGTTGACAGG
>JZKD02S1674768.1:285915-312331 GCA_000966675.3 Picea glauca
TTCTTTAAAGGAAAGATGATAACCCTATGTGGAAGAGTTACTAATATCCCTATGATTGCTCATGAAACGTCAACAAAAGAGGACTTTGAAGTTATTAGATTTGTTGAGAACAACGCCCCTTTCTCTCTTTTATTAGGAAAGACTTGGATCGAGAAGGATCATATCAGAAGACAAGCAGAGAAGGAAGCCATAGAAATGAAAAATCAAGAACTAAGAGATTTCATCACTCAAAGAATAGATCGACTGATAAAAGAACGTGAAGTTGAGTCGAAGCAACAAAATGAAAGAGAAGTAGCTATCAACTTTGAAAGAGCGCAATAAGGGTTGAAGGAGCTATCCATGCAAGAAGAAAGCATTTCCATGATCCAAAAAGATATTTTAATGACTGTGGTTGAGTTATTAATTGCATGTGTTAATTAACCATTTATGAAGCTGAAACAAAGAGGATGAATTTAATGAAGAAACATAGCAGCCATAAAACAATTTAAATATCTGAACATAAGCATGAAGAACAACAAACCATAATAAGAGAAGTGATAACAGAGTTCGGCACAAAATTGCCTATGTCTCCAAGGCCTTTGTCTCAGTGGGGGAGGCTTCTTTATTAATTCTTCCATGCTTTCAAAGTACAAAAAAAGTACATCAAATGGATCTCATACAAGTCTCACTGTGTTCTTCTCTACCTTATAAATCCAACACAACTGACGACACTGAAAAATACCAAGTGTAGCTCCCAGAAATGGCCCGCAAAGCTCTCCTCCTCAACAACTTCCCTGCATAAAAATGACTTTGTCTTGGATTTTCTTCAGCATAAATCTTCTTTGACTATCCCCCCATGGCCTCAAATAGGCCTAGTTTATATATATCTGAAGTTTTTTATCCTTCCCCAACTTCCTCCCAAAATCTGGGCTCAAAAAGAGCCCAATATCTCCCAATAATGGCCAAAATCTTCAATAACAAGCATAAATCAATTAAATAATCCATATTGTATAGTTAAAAACCCACTTTAGCCAAATATATGGGCTAAGCCCCCAAAATGTGGTGCGCGCCCCCTCTAAACTGGTCACATGCACTAAATTTGTCCAAGCGTTGGCCCTTAAATCATGCTAGCCCTTGAATTTATGGCGCGTTGATGTAACCTCGGCCCTAAAAAGGAAACACGCACGCCCTTGAAGGGATATCCCCTAGATATATGGCAGATTAATAGTGACCATGAGTTGGAGCTTTGGATGGGCCGCGCTCCTTTTGGTGGTTGGTCGCATGAAACAAACAAACCACGGGCTGGGGCCTATCCGCCCTCCATTGAATACATTACAACTCAAATATAATATTGTGGGTAATATTTAACAAGCAACATGGTGGCACGTTGGTAGTAAGGCTCTCCCCAAGGCATTGGTTTCAACACAGGTCGTGGGTTCAAATCCCATGAACCCCAAAACATAATATTTTTAACATGCCAGACAACTAATGACTGGGTGCCACGTGGTTTCCCATGCCTGGGCCACGTGGCACCATCACATTTGACAATTCACATGCCACGTGTTGATATTGTATTGGTCCAAGTTTGCAACATCTTCCCAGTCACAGGTCACCACTTGTCATCACTTTCCTCTGCCACATCAGCATAATTAAATAGATTTGTTGATGTCATGCTGATGTCAGCATTGACTTTTTGCTAGTTGACCCTTTGAATTTTTAGTTGTTTGGGAATCTGATCAAATTACGATAACTCTTGCATACAGAGCCCATTTTAGAAAGTAAATATATGGACGGAATTAGCACGACAAGCCGGTCGCAATGGAATTGGTTTCATCTGATTCTGAGAACTTTCATTTTTGATCCTTTTCTGGACCTGGGAAGCCTCATGGATCCGATTCTGGATCACACCTCCCCACTAAGGACCTTTTGGTCCCAAAAAGGTTAAAAACATGGACTTTGAATGATTACATACTCATAACGAGAAAAACAAAACACAATTTTGTACAAAAATGATGTTATAACAGGTCATCATTTCGACATGTGTGATTACATTAATGGAAGGAAAATACAATGAAGTTGAGACATCCACTTCTGGAAAAACCAAGTGGCTAGTTTCTTTCCTTCATGGTGTTCCTATTGCTTCACTGGTAATCCTTCTTCCTTCATGAGTGCATGTGCAATCCTTTTTTCCTTCCTTGGACGAAGCTCAGGATTAAGCTTCCAACAACTAGTCTTTTGATGTCCACTCATGTTGCAATAAGTGCACTGAGTTTTTGGCATCCATACCTACTTACCCTTATCTTTCTTCCATTGTTGAGTTGATTATTTATGTCTTGTTTCCTTCTTGGTCGACATAGGATTCCTGTACAAATTTTGTCTCTTCCAACACTTGGCAACACAATGCTTGGGTGAATGACAATAAGTACATGGATAACGATTCCACAAGTTCTGGATTACTTGATTATGCTTATTATAATAAAAAGGAGAATTCGTAAAAACATGACCATTATACCTTCCATGCTGATCTTCACTTTTCTTTGGAGATGAATTGCATTCACTGCCACTATCATGAAGTGATGCACCATTACCTTTCATGAAGTGCTCCTGCATTGTCTTAAACTGGCCATTTGAAGCATTGCTTGCTTCTGAAGTTTTGGAACCCATCTTGGAAGACTCTTAAAGGTCCCCTTCACCATATCCCAATCCTAAATATCAAGGCCTTACCACAACCTCAATAGGAGTTAAAATGCCTTGACCTTTACATCCAAGGCCCTTCCCTTCTTCATAACCTATCTTGGCTAGCAATTTCAAACGTACACCTCTTGTATGTTTTTCGAATGCACCAAAACCAATTTGATGAGAAGAAGGAGAATTTGATGAATGACCTTCACTGCATACCTCAGAGTTGTTTTCTGAAACATATGTACAAGGCACTTCCTTCAATCCTTCTTTGATTTTGTTGTTCTTTGAAGCTTTTACTTGAGGCGATCTCTTTTGTTCCAAGTAGTCTTCATACAACACTTTCACCATCTCGGCCATGACAAACACCAAATTTCTGAACTCTTTTTCATCTTGAGAAAGTCCTCCTATATATGCCATTTGCTCCCTTGAGATGAGATCTTCCTTGGCTAACATTCAAACTCGAATTCCAAATGTCAACTAGCACTGGTACCACTTGATCCTAAAAGATATTTTAATGACTCTGGTTGAGTTATGAATTGCATGTGTTAATTAACCATTTATGAAGTTGAACCAAAGAGGATTTTATTTAAGAAACATAGCAGCCATAAATTTTTTTACAGATATGAACATAAGCATGAAGAACAAAAAACCATAAGAAGAGAAGTGATAACGGAGTTCGACACAAAATTGCCTACGTCTTCGGGCCTTTGTCTCATTGGGGGAGGCTTCTTTATTAATTCTTCAATGCTTTCAAAGTACAAAAAAATTACATCAAATGGATCTCATACTAGTCTCACTGTGTTCTTCTCGACCTTATAAATCCAACACAATTGATGGCACTAAAACAGACTGAGTGTAGCTCCCAGAAATGGCCCGCAAAGGTCTCCTCCTCAATAGCTTCCCTGCATAAAAATGGCTTGCCAGCATTACTCTACTCAGACTACCCCCCCCATGGCATCAAACAGGCTTGATTTATATAGATCTGAAGTTGGTTATCCTTCCCCAACTTCCTCCCAAAATCTGGGCTCAAAAAGAGCCCAATATCTCCCAATAATGGCCAAAATCTTCAATAACAGGCATAAATCAATTAAAAAATCTATACTGTATAGTTAAAAACCCACTTTAGCCAAATATATGGGCTAAGCCCCCAAAAGGTGGTGTGCTCCCCCTCTAAACTGGTCACATGCACTAAATTTGGCCAAGCATTGGCCCTTAAATCATGTTATCCCCTGAATTTATGGTGCGTTGATGTAACCTCGGCCCTGAAAAGGAAACGTGCGCGCCCTTGAAGGGATAGCCCCTATATATACGATAGATTAACAATGACCACGGGATGGATCTTTGGATGGGCCGTGCTCCTTTTGGTGGATGGTCGCATGAAACAAACAAACCACGGGTTGGGGCTTAGCCCCAGCCCCTATCCGCCCTCCATTGAATACATTACAACTCAAATATAATATTGTGGGCAATATTTAACAAGAAACGTGGTGGCATGTTGGTAATAAGGCTCTCCCCAAGGCATTCGTTTCAACATAGGTCACGTATTCAAATCCCATTGACCCAAAAACACAATATTTTTAACATGCCACACAACTGATGACTGGGCACCACGTGGCACCATCACATTTGACAATTCACATGCCACATGTCGGTACTGTATTGGTCCAAGTCTGCAACATATGCCCAGTCATGGGTCACCAATTTTCATCACCTGCCTCTGCCACATCATCATCATTAAATAGATTTGGTGATGTCATGCTGACATCAACATTGACTTTTTGCTAGTTGACCCTTTGACTTTTTAGCTATTTGGGAATCTGATCAGAGTGCGATAAATATTGCATACGAAGCCTGTTTGAAAAAGTAAATATATGGCTAGAATCAACGTGTCAAGATGGTTGCAACGGAATTGGTTTCTTCTGATTCCGAGAACTTTCATTTTTGAGGCTTTTCTAGACCTGGGAAGCCTTCTAGATCCGATTCTAGATCAGTCCACCCAGGACCTAGTAAGTAAAGAGGTATTATCTCTGAACCCTTTGAAAGAACATCAACAGTGCGAAGTCGCTATGCTAAGAAAAAATAAGAATAAGAATGGAAAGAGGAATCCAGAGATTTAGATCACTAGAAAGAAGGCAAGGAAGCTCAATAAGAAGAAAGCCAAGTTAGAAAAAGTACAACAAATTCCAGAAAAGACTTTACAGGAGACAGATATGTAGAAATTGAAGCTCGTCGGCATAGCAGAACAACGCAGAATGGGAATTCTCCATGACGAAGCTATATGACCATTGGAGGCGCCTCGACTGTTAGAATGACGCTCTGGAACGACTAGAAACACAGTTATTGCCGGAAAGGCCATCGCTGGACCGTTGAAGACCACGCCATAACATACAAATGCACATTGATGAACACATTCTTTCCCGTTGGAGGAATCTGTTACGACGTTGCTTATTTAACCAGTCAGACGCTGCGTCGGGACCATTTTTTGCAAACCAAGATATTCGAGCTAACAAAGAATCAATTGCATATCGCACTGTTCTTTCTAGACCTCGCCAAATGTAGAAATTTTAAGAATGAAAATTTATTTTAGAATGTAGAAACCTTGGCGAATATTACTAATCCTTCACATGTCAACTATAAATGTTTGGCGATATTTTTAAAAAATATTCAAATTTCTAAGTATTTTATATAGTTTTTATCAAATTTTGGCGATTTTTAAGGTAA
This sequence comes from Picea glauca, assembly GCA_000966675.3. Taxonomy (NCBI): domain Eukaryota; kingdom Viridiplantae; phylum Streptophyta; class Pinopsida; order Pinales; family Pinaceae; genus Picea; species Picea glauca. The sequence goes on from JZKD02S1674768.1 coordinate 291,298, forward strand.
ATTAATTTTATCCTATAGAATTTGGGCAAATCATTTTTAAAACAACGAATCTCATTTTTGGAAAAACCATGGAAAATTAGCCCATGAGCGAAATTCAGCCCCTAAAATCATCCATTCTCGCCATCCATTTGAGTATCTTTCTTGTTTGTTCGCCTACCCGAATTATTTTATTACAAGTGTGAATGTTGGATGAACATAGAGCATTAGAGAAGTATGTGGAAGAAATACATGTAGACCTCATGACTGAGAGAGTCATGTCTATGGGAATATAGGCATCATCAACTGGCGGATTGCAAGCATCCCCATCAACTGGACGACGTTCTTGTCACACTACTGAGAAACGAAGCAAGCTCCGCGACGATCTAGCTAATGCGAAGCAGATCCCATTAGTCTTGTCGGACTACATCCCGCCTCTGGCTGACGCGGTTAACTGTGAAAACATCCCACGGGATTTCGAGTACACGTTCATCAATGCATACATCCTGAAGGGGATACACGTAGTTGGACCTCAGTTAGGACATATTCCAGTATTGAAGAACAACGAATTCAACCTCAGAGACAGGAAGAACTATCTGATTCTCACACCACATAGATATTTGATGAAGATGACTGGGAAGAAGTCGTGCATAGTCTCCCAGCCATGGATAAAAGAGCTCGCACAATCAACGATATTGAATGTAATGAAGATCCCCCACTTCGATCGACATCAGGAGGTTAACGCTTGCATTAAACTCCTCCTATCGTGATACCATGGCAGGTATCTTTGGCTCGATAGAAGTGTCACTGTGGATCTGGTGCTGATCCACCTCATCATAGGACTGAGCATGTAGGGAATAGACCCTCACCAATTCTACTCAGGGAAGACTTCATATCGCTCCCTGGCGCAACGCATAAAGGAATCCTATGGCGATGTAGAGAAGGGAAAGTGAGGCTACAAGTTAGCCTCCATCTGCCTAGCTTGTTAGCTTGTAGATGGGAAGCTCGTAAAAAAGAACCACCCAACACAGGTCACTGGATTTGTAGTAGATCTCACAGGGAAGTGCGTAGAAGGCATGTAGATGAACTGGGTGAGTTACCTCATCAATGAGTTGGAAAAGGAATGTTGCAAAGTGCAAGATCAGAGATATGAGTTTCATTTCATTTGGATACTAATATTGATTTCATTTTTCACTTGGCAAATGTTAGAAGGAGCAGCCTTACTGAAAGTTGAGCCATCAGAGTTGTTGGCCGCAAGGTTCTCCACCTTGTGGTATACAAACGATATGTTGAAGTAGTGGCAATCGAACACGGTGTTCCATGCTTACTAATTATAGTTGAATCATGCCATTGAAGCATTCCCACGAATGACACCTAACACTTTGCATCAGTACAGGCCACTAGAGAAGTTCCACGCAGATCGACACTTTATCTACATCACTATGCACAGGGATGAAAGTAAGGAGGAGTTGCAGTCCTATTACAAGCTGACTGACGAAGACATGGAGGAGATCACCAAATAATGTCCAATAGATTTCCTCGTACTGGTGGAATATGCAGATCTCTCCGACCCCGACATCATCGGAAGTCCCCTGGTCACTTGGGTCGAACATGATGGACAGACTAGTGCGAAGAAAAATAAGAAAAAGGAGGAATTCCAGAACATAGAAACCGATGAGGAGGATAGCGCCTCAGAGGAAAGTAGGCTGGACTCACCTACAGGAGGAGGAGGAGACGAAGTGAACCAAGAAGGAGAGGAAAAAGGAGAAAATCAAGACAAAGGTGAAGTTACATCGTTGAAGGATCCCCTTATAGAGGCCGAAACATCAAAGAAAAGGAAGGTTTCCCCGCAGAAACCTTCAGCACGGAAGAAGACATGAGCCAATAAACCCCAGTCACAGAATGTGCTCATAGTGGACGATATTGATCTCATCATCACAGTTTTAGAATATGCCTCAAAGGATATCTTGCAGAGACACGAAGCGAAGCGAGAAAAACTATATGATAGAATAGAGAAGGAGCTCAAGGACATACAACAAGCTATCCATTCAAGCCACATAGTCCCTACTGTTCCTTCTTCAGTGGAAATTGAATAATTGGGGGATGATCCTACCCAATTACAAAGATTAGCAGATGTAACAGAGGCTCAACTTCATCGAGTCAAAGAAAAAAATGAGCAGGCTACAAAATCCGTGAAGAAAGAAAAGGAGGAGGTCTTAGAGCAACTTCAAGTTGCGCAACCGGAGAAAGATTAAATTAGGGCAATGTTCGAGGAGGATAAAGCGAAGATGCAAAAAGAAAAAGACCAGCTGCTCGTAGAGAAAGTTGTGGTCAAAGAGGTAGTGACTAAAGCACTTCACTCTGTGCCAGGCTTGGCATAGGAGGAACCGGAGTCAACTGAGATGCAAGTGGGGAAGCTCGATGAATCCATTCAACAACTTCAATCAAGAGTAATGGAGCTAGAAATTCAAGTAGTGTCGAGCACTTTGCAAGAAATGCGCAATCAGGGGGAAGAGGCTGCTAGGAACATAGTAGAAAGAATTAGGGCACTCACCTTAGAGTGTAAGAAACTGAGTGATCGAAGTGTGAATACCTATGAGCGCCTTGCAAAAGATCCAGAGTTGAAGAAATTGGAAGCACAACTCTAGGAGGTGAAGCAACAAACATCCACCGTGAAGGCAGAGATGAAGCTGCTTAATGAATTTGAGAAAATGAAGCGATAATAGGAACAACACGTAGTCCAGCAACAGGTTACTACCATCCAGAGCAAAGTCATGGAGGTGAAACAAAGACTCTATCCGGTGCAGGATGAAGCCTGCATGCTTTTTGAAGAAATTGAAGGCTAAGGCTTGCATCTAGACCAAGTAGTTGCGACAGTAGAATAACGCTTGGAAGGGCTTGTTACAGAGCAAGTAATTCAGGAGTTCACCAAGCAGGAGGGTCTCACGAAGCAGCAATTTGAGGAAGCTTGAGGAGTTCGAAGAAGCCCTGCCCAGATTTGAGTGACTCGGGACGAGTCACAGGTGAGTGTTGGGGGCCTGTTGGCCCTTGAAAAAGTTTTGAAGAAACATTGGTCCTGTTTGGCCACTATTGGGACTTCGAAAGATTGGTCGAATATTGAGTGCCCAGAAGAGGAGATCACGGGATCTCACTTGTTTTGCAGGCTTGTGGACCAAGAAAAGAGATTTTAGGGTTTATGTAATGGGTTTTGGGATGTCGGCCCATGGGTTTACCCATGTTTAGGCCTTGTTGTAATTGTATAAATAAGTAGCTACACGATGTAAGAAGTAGATCTGGTTGGCTATGTGCACCATATGTAGTAGTAGCATTCGAGTTAGTGCATGACTACTAGTGGCTATGTGCATGATAGGTTGATTTTGGCTTAGTGCAATAAGTTGTAAGTGCTTTGTGCTATTAAGGAGTTGGCTCTGTGCCTTGACCTAATTTTGAGGAAGGTGGATCTAGTGTGTCGTGCACAGATCACCTGTCCACTGTGGAGTTGGGCTCTGTGTCTTTGTGCACAGGATCAGATGAATGTAAATATATCAGAGACTAATAAAGAAGAAGAATAAGTTGGTGGATGTAGCCCCACACTGGGGTGAACCACGTATATCCTGTGTCTTGATATGCTTTGTGCAATGTTACTTATGTGATTATTTGCTTAGTGTTGTTAATGTTATGTATAATGAATGCATCTGATGTTGTATCTTAGTGCTGAATAATGTGAATGAATGCTAGATCCGAGTTAATGTTGTGTGCTAAGTGATTGGAAGTGTTAGATCTTGGTTGTTACTGTGCTGCTCTGTAATAAGGGTTAAATCTACGATGTAAATGAGGATCATAATCTAATGCTTATTATTGGCTAAGTACTCTGTTAAGTATTGTAATCATAGATATGTGTCCCATCTTGGTTGTAGACACTTGATTCCTACAACCCCTTGCCTCTACCTCAGGCGAGACTTCATTTTCTTCACAGGTGTTTCCGAAAGGGCCGATAGTTAGGGTTTTGTTGGTGCATTATTGAAGCGTTGAACCCTGGTTTTTCCATTGTGCCAACAAACAGTTGAAAGAGAAAAGATCTTTGGAAGTTGAAATAATATCACAAACAAAGGAAGCATTGAAGAGAGAAGATATTTTTACTAGCCATCTCAATGAAATATATGAGAACTTAAATAAGATTGAAGAAGAATTCAATCAACAAGAAATAAGACTTGAAGAATAAATTATCACCTTGAAGACCCAACTTGAAGAAGAAAAGAGAACGAAAGAGGTCATGAATATCCAAATGATGAAGAAAGAATAAGACCATGAGAAGCTTGAAGAAGAAGTTGACACATTAAGAGTTAAATTTTTCAAGCTCAGCAAGAACGTTGAAGAGAGAGGAAGCTCCACACCATCAGTAAAGAAAAATGAAGAGAATTGTTAAAGGTTACTAGAAAGGAAGAATTAAGAGAAGGCTAAGAGTTATGTAAAAGTCATTAGAGGCCCTATTAATAAGGAAGAATGTGATCCCTCAAAGAAGCAAATTCTAGAAATGAAGAAAAATCAAGAAGAAGATTACAGAAGAGACATATATCAAATAACATCATTCACTCTTTTATGTTAGTTGTTTTACTTGTAATAAATTTGGACATAAAGTTGTAGATTGCGGAGCTTATGGAAGAAATGGTCAAGAAAGAAATTTGTATGTGACTCCATACAATATTGAATGTTACAAATGCCATAAATATGGACACATAGCTCATGAATGTAGAAGCATGATAGATACTTCTATGAAAGAGAACATTGATATCAAATATAAGAAGATTTGGAAAAGAAAACAAGAACATGTAATGAAAGAACAAATGAATGAAGAACACCCAAAAGTGATACTCTGAGGATTTGCAGTAGCACGAGATCCAGAAAAATATAAAAGAAAAAAGGAAGATGTCAGAATTCAGGAAGAAAATGAAGAGGAAGATGTCATAATTCAGGAAGAAGGTAAAGAGGATTCCAAAATTAAGGAAGAGGATGATGATGAATCCACATATGAAAATAAATATTACTGTGCATCAGAGTGGATATTTTTCTGAGCCATCTAGCTTGGAGACTCCCAAAAAATATGAACATTTTAGAGGAGGATTCTAAGAAGCATCTCTATAGATTAGAGAACTATCCTTCGAGTAGTCTGAAGTGTTTGCATTTTTGGAAGGCAATTTAACAGTGGCTTGATGAAAAAATTGTAGAATTTCTTGTGACAATTTGATTGTTTTAGGAGCAAGTTTTAGAACACATTCCCATACATGTATCAACTGATAGTGATGAATAATATTCATGCACACTTTTCAGGAAGAGATTCATGATTGTATATAGGATTCCGGGCATGTATTCAGATAGGGACATATTCAACACAGATTTTTGCAGACATGTAGAGTTTGATCTGCAGATTGAACAAATAGCTTGAAAACTAGGAACATGTAGTGATCAGTTGCAAAAGATTCAAAGAAGTATTCAGAATGGTAAAGTGGCATATGGGTCAACATTCTATGCAGTTGAGTAGCCAAATCATGTATATTTTTATGACATATGGACAAAGATGAATTCATGAAACACATGGAAGGTACATAAGACATGAGTCAAAGTAGATTCATAACAATGGATGAAAGCATATTGACAGGTGGAATTGTTTATTCATAGGAAGGAAAGAAGTGAAAGGCACAATAAAAGAAGGGAAGAGAAATCATCAACAAAAGCCATACCGTTAAAGGAAAATTGATGAAAAGTATGGTCATTGATGTGAACTTGACAAGAGGAAGCACAGGTTGTATATGAAAAGTATGGTTGATGTACATGGTATGGTACTAGTTCTGGTACATGTTTGATGTACATGATATGGCATAGGTAGTGGTACATGGTTGATGTAAATGGTATGGTACAAGTTTTGGTACATGGTTGATGTACATGGTATGGTGATGGTCTTGGTATCCATGTGAGTGGATATAGTTATAGTTGGTTGATGATGATATATCAATGATAGTGACAACAACAATGACAGTGACATGGATAGTGACAGGTTGGATGATTGGTTGATCATCAGGTATAGGTTGATGTGGTAGAGTGACAATGATTGGTTGATGTGAAAGTGGCAGTGACAAGTTGATGTGACAATGACAGTGACAGTTTGGTTGATGACAATGGTAGTTACAGGTTAACCATGTTGAGATTTGGTAGCTTGGAGGTACTTTTGCATTGGCAACACTTAGCATGTAGAAGTGACCAAGCAAATTTTATCCTAGTGACTTTATAATTATAAAGTGATTTTATAAAGTTGGGTCTTTTAATTATTTTTAATGTAAAAGTGACTTTATGATGTTTTGAGTCACTTTAATGACTTAAGTGACCTCAACGAATGATTAAGTCATGACTGTTGATCTCAAGGGAAAGTGAAGAGTCAGTTAAGGGAGATCAAGGGTTACATGAGTTAGAATTTGAAATTTCTTAAAGGCAGCTCATTAGGAGAAGGAGATCACACTTTTGAGGAGATCTTGAGGGAAGGTGAAGGGGCATGAATCCCAAGGAAGTTTCTTTTCTTGGAGGGAAAGAGTTTCAACATCCAGAAGTTGGCACACATCCCTAGGAGGATTGGCATGCACTTCTAGACAAATTCAACATCAGTGGAGGTCATACAATAAGGATTGGAGGAGGTTGTACAACACCTTTTTGCTTGTCTTGCAGCTCCAGATAGCTCAAAAATTTCTTCTTTGTATTGGCATGAATTTCTAGGAGATTTTCTGCTGATAATAAATTCGTACAGTGAGGTACGAATCTGTACCTATTTCTGGGCACAAAAACCAAGAAATATATTTGTTGTTAGTGACTGTACAGTCCGTACAGGTTGTACTGGAAGTCAATTTTTGATTTCAGACTGTGTTGTTATGGATATACATGTTGTTTTTGTTCAGATATGATGAAAATACAAATGATAAATGATGATTGAAATTTTTTGTTGTACTCATAAATTTTCCTGAAGTTGAATAAATTAACTTTCTCCTCAATTCTGTCATCTTTTCTAAGAAATTATTCTTGGGGTTTTACCCAGATTTTTGGTGCTAAAAGTGTGATTTTGTTCACTGTTCATGAGTATTCCACTATTGTTATATTTCAGATTTCTTAGTTGTTTGTATTTCAGCCCATAGGCCAATATTTGCATGTTGTTATATTGCTAAGATTGGTGTACAACTAGAGAAGGCTGAAATCTATTATTAACTAAGTGTGGGATTGATATATACATATTTTAACATGGTATCAGAGCTAGGGATTTGAATTTTAGTGGGAAGCATTTGGCACTTGGGACAACAAGTGATTTGTTGGTGTATTTTCTTAAAGAAGGCAGAAAAGGTTCTTTTTCAGATGGACAAAGATGACTTCCAGCATTAGGTTTGAAGATAGATTGGAGGGGGTCTCCAACTACCTGTAGTGGAAGGTTAGAATCAATAGTGTTCTCAAGGAGAACAAATTGTGGTCGTTTGCGAACACCGTTGTCCCTATACCTGCTTGATATCTCATAGATCTTGATGTTCATGAGGTGAGGGAAGCCAAGACTCAGAGAATCATCTTGGACGGGGTCAAAGACCACCTTATCCCACACATGGATGAGAAGAAGACAACCAATGAAATGTGGGTTGCATTGAAAAGCTTGTATGAGGCTAAGAACAAGAAACGAAAAATGTCTCTCTGGGACAAGCTCCATGGAGCTAGGATGGTCAAAGGAGAGAGTGTGGCCACCTACCTCACTGGGGTTGCATTGGTGAAGGATGAGTTGGTAGTTGTTGGAGAGGCCATTACTGACTCAAAGTTGGTGTGAATAGCCCTTAAAGCTTCACCAAGAAGTGGGAGGTTTTCATCAAGTGTGTGGTGGGGAGAGAGAAGCTCCCTAACTGGAGCAGACTGTGGGATGATTTTACACAGGAAGAGATCCAGGAGGGGTCTCAGGAAAAGGCATTGGATGGTGTAAACGACAAGAACGTTTCTCTTGTGGTAAAGGGAAATGAGAAGAAGAAGGAAATGAGCAAGGTGAAATTCTTTACATGTCACACGATTGGCTACTATGCTAGTCAATGTCCAAACAACAAGAAGAAGAAACTGGAACCAGAAGTTTCAGCTTCAGCAGAATTTGCAGAGTTTGATGAGATATATGAGAAGGAGTTCTCTCTCATGACTGGTCTCGTGGGAAGTGGATGCCTAGCATTAGAGGACATTGAATCTTGGTTTGTGGATAGTGGAGCTTCTCAGCACATGACTGGGTTGAGGTCATTTTTACTTGATCTTACAGAGATTGACTCAGATTGCAGAGTGAATTGTGGAGTTGGCCCACAACTTGTAGTAAAGGGGGTTGTAAGGGTGAGATTCCAACTAGAGTCAGGAGGTCTTCTGGATGTTTCTGAGGTGTTATATATTCCAGAGTTGACAGTTAATTTGTTCTCAGTGTCATCCTTGGATGAGAGTGGATTTGGAGTTGTCTTCTACGATGGACATGTGTTTTTATATCCTGTAGGAGAAACTACTGACACAAAAGTGATTCTTGGTGTCAAGTATGAGGGCTTGTATAGGTTGTTGGGTAGACCTGTGTTGGGGCTGGTGGATTTCTGGACTCAGATTTTGTGTCAGAGAGTTGGAAGGTAGCACATGAGAGAGAGTTGATCCATGGGACTCATTCTTCATCCGAGACTCTCAAAGGACTCAACAAGCATGAGTCGACACATATGGATGCTTAAGAGATTCTGTGGTCTCCTAGGAGCATGTATTCGGTTCATGATACAACAGAGGTAGAAACAGAGGCTTCCAGTGTAGTGGGAGTAGTGGCTTCCTGTTCAGAGGGAGTAGATACTTTTAGTATAGAGGGAAAAACTATGGCAACCAATGACATGGAGATAGATTCTGATGTTGATACCAGAAGTACCTCTCTCGCTAAGAGGGAGTGTTGAGGTTTGGTAGCTTGGAGGTAATTTTTAATTGGCATCACTTAACATGCGGAAGTGATCAAGCAAATGTTATCCTAGTGACTTTATAAAGTGATTTTATAAAGTTGGGTCTTTTAATTATTTTTAATGTAAAAGTGACTTTATGATGTTTTGAGTCACTTTAATGACTTAAGTGACCTCAACGAATGATTAATTCATTATCGTTGATCTCAAGAGAAAGTGAAGAGTCACTTAAGGGAGATCAAGGGTTAGAGGATTTACACTTCGAAATTTCTTAAAGGAAGCTCATTAGAAGAAGGAGGGCACATTTTTTAGGAGATCTTGAGGGAAGGTTAAGGGGCACGAATCCCAATGAAGTTTATTTTCTTGGAGGGAAAGAGTTTCAATAGATAGAAGTTGGCATGCATCCCTAGGAGGATTGGCATGCAATTCTAGATAGCTTCAACATCAGTGGAGGCCATACAATATGGATTGGAGGAGGCCATACAACACCTTTTTGCTTGCCATGTAGTTCCAGATAGCTCATATATTTCTGTTGTGTATTGGCACAAATTTCTAATATCTTTTTTGTTGATAATAAATCCATACAGTGAGGTACATATCTGTACCTATTTCTGGGCATGAAAACCAAGAAACATATTTGTTGTTAGTGACTGTACAGTCCGTACATGTTGTACTTGAAGTCATTTTTTGATTTCAGACTAGGTTACTATGGATATGCATGTTGTTTTTGTTCACATATGGTGAAAGAATAGATGATAAATGTTGATTGAAAGCTGCAGTTGTACTCATAAATTTTCCTTAAGTTGAATAAAGAAAAATTCTCCTCAATTTTGTCATATTTTCTAAGAAATTCTTCTTGGGGTTTTACCCAAATTTTTGGTGTTAAAAGTGTTATTTTGTTCACTGTTCATGAGTATTTCACTGCTGTTATATTTTAGATTGCTTAGTTGTTTGTATTTCATCCCATAGGCCAATATTGTCATGTTGTTATAACGCTAAGATTGGTGTACAACTAGAGAAGGATGAAATATATTATTAACTAAGTGTGGGACTGATATATACATATTTTAATAGATCAGTGGTAGTGAAAGTTTGAGTCTACACTTATATTTTAGGGCGATAGGATGGGGCAAGGAAATGGGGTTGTAGTCTCCTTGTAATTGGTGTCAGAGAAAAAAGGGAGGTGGAGCTTCCTTCAGGTTGGAGCCTATAAATCAGGGGGTAGTAGCCTCCTTCTGGTTGGAGCCAAAGAACTTAGGGAGTTGTATCTTCCTTCATGTTGGAGCCTATAAATCAGGGGATTGTAGTCTCCTTCTGGTTGGAGCCAAAGAACTAATGGATTTTTATCTTCCTTCGGGTTGGAGCCTATAAATAGGGAGTTGGATCATCCTTCCAGTTGGTGCTGGAGAATTGGGAAATTGGTGCTTCCTATGAATGTATTCTTGATATATATAAGAAATCATTCCATGGTTTTCTCCCATTTGGGTTTCCACATAAATTATGGTGTATTGTGTATACGTGGTTGTTTATTATGCACTGATGAATGATATTGTTTATGATGCAATGATATATTGAATGTATAAGTGATAAAATATTGAATACTGCTGATAAAGTTGAAGTTTATATATATTGTGATTGAAAGTGGTAAAAAGTGCTCATACTGATTCACCCCCCCTCTCAATATTCCAACAATTGCACCATATTCTAGAGGGTTCTCCAAAACATGAAATTGCTTCCAAATTGCTTCAGCGAAGCATGTGGCTTGTTGAAACAATTTTGGTGAATCTAAAATACCTTGAACATGTTGTTCATGTATCTAGACCTTCCTACAAAAGTGGTGCACTAATTTTTTAATTTTTCCATAAAGTTGGATTTTAAAGTTGTTTGACATTTTTATTGTTCCAATATTGAGGGTACACCACAAACATAGCCTCCAAAAATTCATATCAACAAAATTGTTCTCTTATCTCCGATGCTAGTGATTTTGCAATTTCTATCAAGTGGTGTCTCAACGAAATGATAACATTATCAAATAGGTCTCTTGACATAGGGAAATATTTAGTGTTTCATCCTGTACTACTAATACAATGAAAAGGAACCATATTCCTATATATTTCCATACATAATATACCTTTTTCATCAAACTTAAAAAAAATCAATATTTTCTATATTAATGATCGTAGTCCAATTTGTAAACCATGGACTTGCAAAAGACTCTGACATAATATAAAAAATATCCATTAAAGACATGTAAATTTTCTTGCATTTGTGTATTTTGTAATATACATTGTGCAACTTTGCTACATTTTCAAAAGGACATTCATTTCATCTAGAATATGAATAATTACAACCAATGTTAATAATGTTTCTATGTCAGTTGGTCGAAAGAGAATATATTGAGCTCTATATACACTAAAGCAATGTTCATACATCACCCATACCAAGGACTAGTACTCACTAAATAATCTTTGTGTCGGCCCGTTCAATGAGTGTTGAGCATGCACTTATACTGTGAATGGGGGGGTGAATCAATATAAGTCTATATTTTTAATTTTAACACTCATAAACCATAATAAAGCAATCACATAAATTTAACAAATAGAAGACACAATATTTTACATGGAAACCCTTTCGGGAGAAAACCACAAAAAAATATTTTTATAAATTTTTAGGCACCAACCTACTAGAGACACAAATACCCACTTTTTTTTGTAGGCACCAACCTTCTAGAGATACCAATCCCTACTGATGTTTGTAGGCACCAACCTACTAGAGACACCAATCCCCACAACGTTTTTTTTATAGGAACTTGTTGGCGACGGAGGTCACTCCTGGATTGCTTGCAGGAGCAGAGCCCGACGCCCATCAGTTTAATGTCACGATTGGTTTATAAGAGGTGATCAAATGGAAGGAAACTCATAACAATATCATCTCAACTCAGAAACTAGGTCAGGCATACATAAACGAGTGAGGTCTTGATAAACTCCAAACAATGAGTTGCAGTAAAAGGGTGAGTAGGCGGAAGACTTGCATGAGGAAAGTGAAAAGGTCTATCACAGACATCAAGCTTGTAACAGACTGGAGGAGAAAGCATTTGAACACAAAGTCTCTTTATATACAAACACATAAAACCAGAGAATACAAAAATGTCACGACAAATCTTTTATCATAAAATAAATGCAACAATCCACGTGAATCATTCAACTGTGAACTCTCCGGCATGAGATGAAAGATAGATGAAAAGGGGGAGAACTGTTTGTTATAAACCAAGAAATATCAAACACAGAGGCATAACCCTGGAAACCAGAATATTTGCTGAAACTTTACAATCGGGAGCTTAGCTCTACCATCGATAGATACAAAAATGGCTAAAATGCCTTCATATACTCAAACTAACAACAATAACAAAATCGAAATGTAGCATTGAAAGCTTTGCGTCTGCATGGATTCTGACAACATGGAGTTGCAATATTTGAATGGTCGTGCAACTTATGGAAGACGCGATCGATCTCTTGATAGTTTATTCGGCGAATCGACGTGCCTTTAATTTAATGCAGGACTTCCCATTATGGCGGAGACGATGTCTAACTACCACCAACCGCTTCAATAACTGCTTCTTGGGATTGAATATGACCTGGCCAACTCAACATTTTGGGACATGGGATACTCCTCATGCTACCACCTGGAATAACTGAATAGCTTGAACGACGGGTATGGAGGCCAACGCGGGAAGTGGGGTACGGCTACGGAATGACGGGGCCACAACCACACGGACGAAGTAAGAACGATGAGAGGTGAGAGAGGTGGCGGGGGATGATATAAGTCATAAGGGATATAAGAAGAGACGACGGGAGGATAGACGTGGTAGGCTTAATGTAGTGAGAGGCTGACATGGAGGGAAAGGGATGTGTGGCGGGTGGTGAGTGGACGATGAGAAGGAGAGATGGCCACACAGACCAAGGAGCGGAGGAGAATAGGCGACACATGGCAGCAGGAGAAAGGTGATTATGAAGGATGACATGATGGGAGGAGGGCTCATGCTGGCTAAACGCAGGGCGACTGAGAAGGATGAGGCTGCGTGAGCGCCATTGATCCGGGTGCTATGATTTCAGCCGTCGGAAGCTGCATCCATGATTCCAGACCCCCCCCCTCCGCTTAAAGGTAGAAAGGCAGGGGGGGTCCGGAATTATCTTCATCGTCGTTGATCCAGGCATGCTGATATGGGCTGTTGGAGAGGTGCGCCCCCGATTCCAGACCCCCCCCCCGCTTAAAGGTAGAAAGGCAAGGGGGGTCCGGAATCCAATATGCGCCGTCGATCCGGGTGCACAAATCTGGACCGCTCAGACTTACTCATGACTTATCTTGGACGTATTATCGTCTGAAACTTTGTACAAGTGGGTTTTAACCCCTTCTTTTGTGTTCTAGCCCCCTTTACAAGAAATATCGCTAGCATTTGGCTCCATGGGGGATAGAGTCGTCCCTGTGGTGCTCTAGGAACTCTTTTGCAGACTTAGTGCCTTAGCTGTTGGGCTATGGAGTCATTGATTAGTCCAAAAAGCAAAAACATAAACAATATTTACAAAACAAAACAAAAAGAGCCGACTGCGGCTCATAGAAAACATTTTTTTAAGAAATTCCCATTTACGGGGCCACTGAAAACTTCATTGCCTTCCAGATCCTGCAACCTGTAAGTGTTGTTTGAAAATACTTCAAGGATCTTGAAAGGCCCGAACCAGAGGGCCTCAAATTTACTGTGTTTTCCCTTTTCCTCTCTGGGTGCATCCCATTTGAGCACCAGATCACCCTGCTCGAATTCTTTCTTTTTGCTTTTCCTGTCAAAAGCCTGCTTGATCTTCTACTGATGATTGTAGGCTCTGTCCAAGACCTGTTCTCTGACCTGCTGTACCTCCACCATCCGATGAATCCTCCTGACAGCATGGTTAGGTTCTCCTTCAAAGTCCTGGAGGAGATTTACCACAGGTAAGGCGAGCTGAGTGGGGAAGACGACCTCGATTCTGTAAACTAGTTGGAAGGGTGAGAGGCCCAGTGATTTCTTGGTTGTCACCCGATCGGCCCAAAGAGAAAATTTGAGCTTTGAGTCCCAGGCCCTTTTATTGTCCTCCAACAACTTCTTAATAAGCTTGATTAGGATTTTATTTGAGGACTCTGCCAGCCCGTTTCCTTGAGGGTAGTAAGGAGTGGAGTGAATCAGTGAAATTCCAAACTGTTCACAAAACTTGACCAGAGGCTCAGACCGAAATGGGGAATCATTGTTAGTGACAATTTTGCTAGGACATCCAAATATAGCTATGATGTCTTCCAGGAAGCTGATGATTACCTTTTGAGAAGTGATTATGGTAGGGATAGCTATTATCCATTTAGTGAAGTAGTCAGTTGATGTCAGAATCCATCAGTGCTGGCCACTCGAAGGGGGATGAATTTCCCCGATGAAGTCCAATCCCCATTGCTGAAAGGGTGCTGAGACCACCATAGGTTTCAAAGGTAGGGATTTGAGCTGTTGCTTCCCCAAGAATTTCTGGCATTTGATGCAAGCTCTGATTTCCCTGCAGACATCAGGAAATAAGGTGGGCCAATAGTATCCAGCTCGGAGGATCTTGTGAGCTGTGGTCTTCCAAAAATGATGACCTCCACAGAGACCACTATGGAAATCGAACATAACCTTCTGGGCCTGCTGTGGGTCCAGACATCTCAGTAATACCCCCTGAGGGTCTTTCCAATACAAGGTTTGGTCAATGAGGCAATACCCGACCGCTTTAAGCTTTAAGGATCTGGCTTTACTTTTCCCCAATCCATCAGGAGGCTTTAACTCTTGCAAAAAATACAAGATATCTTTGTACTAGGAACATGCTGCTAGTGGTACAGTTCTTTGGGAATTCCTGTCTGATGACTCAACTTGCTCATTGATGAAATTGATTCCCAAGGCCTTGTAATTTGATTCAGCTAGCAACTTGGCTAAACCTTGCCCCTTTACCAGTTTGGGGGGCTTGATTTCCAAGTCGAACTCTAGGATCTTGGCGATCCATTTACCTCTTCTTCCATCTATGTCAAGCTGTATAAGAATGTCCTTCACAGAAGCTGAAGGGACATATGCAATGATCTTTGAATGCAAGACATAGACTTTGAAAGCTTTGAGAGCTTTCACCAAGGCATAAGCCTGCTTCTCCATGATCTCGTATCGGAGCTCCACATCTCTTAGCACCTTGCTAAAGAAGGCAATAGGCTACTCTTGCCCTTGATCATTTTTCTGCAACAGAACTGCCGCTACTGTATCACAGGAAGCAAAAGAAAATATCAGAAAGTCTTTGGAATAATCGGGACTGAATAGCACAGGTGCTTCCGTCAACGCCTTATTTATTTGGACAAAAGACTCTCTGGGTTCAGAAGTCCAATTTATTTCGTGGCCCTTCCTGAGCATAGCTGTAATATTTTTTACCAACTCAACAAAATTTGAAACGAACCTCCTCAGGAAATTAATCCTCCCCAAAAATGCCTGAACCTCTTTCTTAGATCTGGGAAGGGACAGGGCCTGAATTTCTTCTACCCTGTCGGGATCAATCGTCACTCCCTATGCTGATACTATATGGCCTAATAGTCTTCCTTCTTGCATGGAAAACAATAATTTCTTGGGATTTAACGATAGGCCATACCTCCGACACTTCAAGAAAACCCTTTTTAAGTGGCAGCAGTGCTCTTTATCAGTCTTGGAGAAGACTGTGATGTCGTCCAGATAAATCACCACAAACTTATCTTTTTCTCCGATGAAGGCTATGTCCATGGCTCGCTGAAATGTTTCTCTTGCGTTCATCAGCCCGAAAGGCATTTTGGCATACATGAATGTGCCCCAGGGAGTGGTGAAGGTTGTTTTTTCCCTGTCCTCAGGCATGACTGATATCTGATTGTAGCTAGAGAAACCATCAATCATGGATATTCTGGAAGCACCAGTGACCTTCTGCAATATGTGCTCCATGTTGGGCAAGGGATAATTATCCTTCCTTGAGCTCCTGTTCAGGTTTCTGAAATCAACACAGAGTCTGATTTCGCCATTCTTTTTTCTCACTGGGACCAAGTTGGCTACCCAGTCAGAATATCTCAGGGGGACAATGATCTGAGCATCCAGTAGCTTCTTTACTTCCCTCTCCATGACAGGCATCAGCATGGGATTTATCTGTCTCAGCTTCTGCTTGAATGGCTTAGCCTCTTCTTTTAGTGGGATCTTGTGCTCAATGACTGATGTGTCATATGTCTTGAGGTCTTCATAGGTCCATGCAAACACATCAGAAAACTCCCTCAGCAGCTTAGTATATTCGGCCCTCTGCTCCCCAGTCAAATTCTTTGACAACTTGACAAACTTGGGCTCCTCCGGTGTGCCTATGTTGCACTCAGTTGTGTCAGCGTCATCACCTGAAACTCTACCCTTCACTGCCACATCATTCCCATCAAACAATCTTTCTAGTGGGATAAGTCCTTTCGGAATGTGATTGCTCGACAGTTGTATAATCTGATGATCAACAATTTTATTCAAAAAATCCCCAGGGTGATGATCCGGTTTTCCTTCAACGTCAGGATCCTCATCTATGTGTAATGCAGAAAATTTATCAACGGATTGAAGAAAATTTTCGATCTCTTGATCATCCTCAAATACCTTCCAATGATTGACATTGTCTGGTACAGAGGGCCTGTATTTTATTTCAATATCAGACCTGACAGTGGGCAGCTCAGAAACTTCAAGCAGACTAGCTGTGAGAGCTAAACAGTCGGCTGGGGCATTTTCTTCCCTTGGAATGAAAGAGATTTTAAAATCCAGGAAGAAATTATTCACAAGGTCCCATACCTCGTTCCTGTAATTCTTGAGTCGAGGATTCTTAGCTTGATAAACGTTTTTTACCTACTGAACAATCAACTCTGCATCCCCAAACACAACCATTTCCTTGATTCCCATCTTCTTTGCAGGTCTCAATCCAAGAACCAAAGCTTCATACTCTGCCACATTGTTGGTGACTTCGAATTCCAGCCTGTATGACAGAGAGATGGTCTCTTGACAAGGGGACACGAACACTATCCCGGCACCTGCACCCATACTAGAGGAAGCTCCATCAAAGAACATCTTCCAAACAGAGGTGGTTGGAGAGGGTGTCTCCTGATTAAGAATGGACTGCTTTCTGATCTGCAAAGGGGGTTTAGGAGTCTCAGTAAGCTGTAGCAAACTGGAGCCTAAATCAGTGTCCAAGGCATAGATGGGATGATTAGTGGGGTTTTCTTCATCACTGACAATATAGGCTAGTTGGGCTTCTCTGTATAATCTCCTATGTTCCCCTCCAAACACTGGAATGGTGGCATATGTAAGATCCATCTGCAGGGTTCCCCCCAGTCTCTTAACCCAAGATCTCGACAACATCATGCCAAACTTGGGTGGGACGTCAGCTACCACAATATCCATGACCATACTCTTCATGGGCAGCTGAAACAGGGAGACTACCAGGTCCTTGATGACTCCCAAACATTGTACCCTCCTGGAGTCAAAGGAATAGAGGTCATGATAGGCTCTAGTGACTTCTAATCCTATCTCTTCCATGATGGCTTTAGGCATGAGGTTGTGGGAGGCCCCTGAATCCATTAAGCAATTGTGAAGCACTTTGTCATGTATGTTCAGGGAGGTGTAGAAGGGAGGGGATGAATCATCTTTGTTTTCTACCATGGGACCTAGGACAACTACAGGCCTTTCATCTTGGAGGTTTATGAAATCTGTGGAAGGGCTTGAGGCTTCAGATTTCAAAAGTTCAGAGAAACATTTTTTGAATTCCCCGTGTTTAATTAACTCGATGAGTGGCACAAGAATTCTGATCTTTTGGATTTCATGTTCGAAATTGAAAGAGGACATAGACTTTGGAATTTCTCTAATTTCAGGAACATGACTTTGGACAATGGGAGGAAGAGGTTGAGCTTTCTTACCTCTTTGAGCGTCTGCTACTTCACTAGTAGGTCTCTCTGCTATAGTGGGCTGCTCAGGAACTTCAGTTGTTGCTCCCCTTTTGTCAGATCTCAGGTTATATCTGCCTAGACCACCACTGGCTTTGTCTCCTTTGCTCAACTCATTCAGCTGAACATCCATGAGGGACTCTTCGTAAGCTGACTGGGTAATATGAGGGAAAGGAGGAGTGACTTCTACAGAGTGGATTTTAGATTCAGGCTCGTCTGCTTCCTCTTCTTGCTCCTAAGCTACAAAATTGTTCTGGAAAGGAGCCTGAATTCTTTGGTCTTCACTGTCCCTTCCTCTATGCATAGTCGGGGGGGCAATATTATTTGGCCTTCTGAAACCCCCTTTATTTTCGGTGTTCTGAGAGCCCTTATACATTTTCTTCCTTTCCACCTTCAATCTCTCCACCTCTTCTTTAAGGAATTTCATTACTTGGGTCAGCTCATTTACTTGAGGGTGGGGCAATGATGGGCTGGAAGTTGAGGCTTTCGACTTTTCCTTTCTTCTGTCTGTGTTGGCCTTGTTCCTCAGTCTGTCAGCCGCTAATATGTTGGATTCTACCTCTATAGCTGCATCTTTCATCTGAGCTAAGGAGGTGGCTCTTCTTTCTCTTAATACAAGACAAAAATCAGGGTCAAATGCGCCAACATAGGAAATCTAATCAGAGACTTCAGATGGCTTTACCTCTACAGGAATCTTGTTATACATCTTGTTGAACCTTTTGGAGAAGTTAGAGACAGACTCTCCTTCCATCTTCTTCAGGGACCCAAACTCATTCATGTAATATATGTAATCTTTCCTATCCCCCCACTGCCTCAGGAAAACATTATCCAAGGCTTCAATTCCAGCAATAGATCCAGGGGCCAGTCCCCTAAACCATTTTCTAACTTCACCATCCAAGCTCTGAACAAAGACTCTCATCCAGACATCTTCATTCTCAATATTGAGGTTATCTGCATAACTGTAGAAGGCATCCAGGTGCTCTTCTGTAGTTATGTCCCCCTCCCCAGCAAACTTGGGCATGTATTTCAAATAGACTACAGCAGGGAGAGGATTCATGGGATGAGATAGGATTAAAGGAGCATATCTAGCAGCAACTATAGCATCCATCCTATTCGGAGGGAGATTAGCACTAGCCATAGGGATATTAGGTGGAGGAGAGCTAGGAGGAGAAGGAGTGTGACCGGGAGATGTCAGAAAAGAGGTTCTTACGGGAGAAGAGGGGGAAAACAGGGAGAAATCTAATGGACCAGAGTGTGCAGATACTTCTCTCTGTGAAGTAGTAGCAACAAAAGGAGGGGTGGTGAAACCTTCAGGAGCCTGAGGTCTGTGATGACGCACAACTTCCAGGGAAGGGGGAGTGACAAGGATCTCTCCCTCTGATACTAGACCAGGAGGAGAAAACTCAGCAGGAACACTCCCGAAATTCAGAAGATTGGAAACCTCAGAGGAAGGATGAATAGGAAGCTGAGAATAAGACAATGGAGTTCTCACAAAAGGGGAAGGCGCATTATCTATTTCACCGATGGAAACTTCTTTCGTAGAGCTCTTTCCCTTTCTGCGCACCGCTTCCGCGTCAGCTTCTGGTGTAGCTAAAGGAAGGTGTGGATTAGACCTCATGTGTCTGCCTCTCGAAGCCACAGTTGATAGAGCAGGTTCTCCCCAGCGGAGTCGTCACAGTGGAGTCGCTAGGTGCACAGTAGCAATCTTCAAGTTCTGATATCTGATGCACCTTCAGAATTAGTTGATCTTTGTCGTTCAATCCTGGGCAAAATATTCAACTTTGACCCCGGAAACGACGCCAGAAATGTTGGCGACGGAGGTCACTCCTGGATTGCTTGCAGGAGCAGAGCCCGACGCCCATCAGTTTAATGTCATGATTGGTTTATAAGAGGTGATCAAATGGAAGGAAACTCATAACAATATCGTCTCAACTCAGAAACCAGGTTAGGCATGCATAAACGAGTGAGGTCTTGATAAACTCCAAACAATGAGTTGCAGTAAAAGGGTGAGTAGGCGGAAGACTTGCATGAGGAAAGTGCAAAGGTCTATCACAGACATCGGGCTTGTAACAGACTGGAGGAGAAATAATTCGAATACAAAGTCTTTTTATATCCAAACACATAAAACCAGAGAATACAAAAATGTCACGACAAATCCTTTATCATAACATAAATGCAACAATCCACGTGAATCATTCAACTATGAACTCTCCGGCATGAGAAGAAAGATAGATGAAAAGGGGGAGAACTGTTTGTTATAAACCAAGAAATCTCAAACACAGAGGCATAACCCCAGAAACCAGAATATTTGCTGAAACTTTACAGTCGGGAGCTTAGCTCTACCATCGATAGATACAAAAATGGCTAAAATGCCTTCATATACTCAAACTAACAACAACAACAAAATCGAAATGTAGCATTGAAAGCTTTGCGTCTGCATGTCTTCTGACAACACGAAGTTGCAATCTTTGAATGGTCGTGCAACTTATCGCAGACGCGATCGATCTCCTGACAATTTATTCGACGAATCGACGTGCCTTTAATTTAATGCAGGACTTCCCATTATGGCGGAGACGATGTCTAACTACCACCAACCGCTTCAATAACTTCTTCTTGGGATTGAAGACGACCTGGCCAACTTAGCATTTTGGGACATGGGAGACTCCTTGTGCTGCCACCTAGAATAACTGAATAGCTTGAAGGACGGGTATGGAGGCCAACACGGGAAGTGGGGTACGACTACGGAATGACGGGGCCACAACCGCACGGACGAAGTAAGAAGGATGAGAGGCGAGAGAGGTGGCGGGGGATGATATAAGTCATAAGGGATATAAGCAGAGACGATGGGAGGATAGACGTGGCAGGATTAATTTAGTGAGAGGCTAACATGGAGGGAAAGGGATGTGTGGAAAGTGGTGAGTGGACGATGAGAAGGAGAGATGACCACGCGGACCAAGGAGCGGAGGAGAATAGGCGACACATGGCAGCAGGAGAAAGGTGATTATGAAGGATGACATGACGAGAGGAGGGCCCATGCTGGATAAACACAGGGCGACTGAGAAGGACGAGGCTGCGTGAGCGCCATTGATCCGGGCGCT